>WSFP011500683.1:0-13893 GCA_009831015.1 Picea engelmannii | reverse complement strand
CTTGGCAGCATATCGGTATACCACACCAAGTGAGGAGATGTCGAGGAACTCCATTTCCTCATGAATGTATCTATGCAGACAATTGCGGTACTTTAACACCAAATGTTTCTCTGAATATTTGATACCCAACTTTGTGCGTAGGGTATGAAACAAATTTGTCATCTCATGCACATCTTGGTCCCTTTGCTGCTGCAACATAGTCCATTGTATGTATTTGTCCTCATAGCTCCCCACGGGATAATATTGTTCCTTGATGGCGTCTCGAAAAGAATTCCAAGTGGGTGTGGCTGAGAAAAAAGAGGGTTCTCCCTCGCCCTCTTGCTCCGAGTAGGTTTCCCACCAGTCCTTGACATGGGGGGTGGCTTTGAGGAGTGCGAAAATAATCTTTTCCCGATCGGAAAAGTCATGAACCGAGAAATATCCTTCTAACAGATTCAACCATATATATACAACATCTGCATCTATTTGGCCTTCAAATATGGGAATGTCAAAGTTTACTTGTACCTTAAAAGGAGTGGCACCTCCAAAGTGGCTTCTGGATGTCGATGCATCGCCAGTCGGAATCCGTTGAAGAATCTGGGCAAAGTTGTCCATCATCGCGTTCCTTTGTTTCTCGAGGGCCTCCTCGAGCAATATTTTGATAGGATCTCCTGCTCCCTCATATTTCTTTTCTTCCCCCATGGGTGGTCATCGGGGTTTGCGAGGCTGATCTTGCAAAGGTTCAACTAGATCGAGCCCCAACTCCTTATACCCCGATCTTGTTGGGGACATGCAAAGAAGGATCGAGAATGAGCAGATCGCTCTGATACCACTGATTCAGATTTATGTAGGAACGCAATGAAATACATAAATACACATAAATGTAGAGATGCAGTGGAAATAAACTAGCTAGGGCGCTGGTAGCTTATCTCTGAGAAGAGATGTGATTGCTACTCGCATCCATGAGAAGATGATTACAATGAGGCTCTAGAGGACTTTTTACAATAGACAAGAATTCCAAAAGTCATAGACATCCAAAAACCTAACCCTAGGAGATGAAGCGCCAAAAGTCATGTGGGCCCTGTTTGGGTAAGTTAGTACATCAACTTCCTGGGGTCGTAACTTTTGCATAGGATCTCCGTTTTAGGCGTGTGATAGCTTGTTGGAAAGGTATCGTCGAGGATATTCATTTTGGGGGATCAATCATGCCTTTGTCTATCATTGAGAACATCTATCTCAAAAAACCTTCATTTAGTCCCTCAAAATGGCCCCGGAAGTTAAAACCTGCTAAAAATAGTAAATTGCCAAAATTGCCAGAAAATTGTTTTGAGCCAGTCGGAAAAGGTGGGTGGCCACTGATATCCATCTGGATCAATAACCCCAACAACAATGTCATCTGTAGCAAAAATAGTTTAGGCTAGTTCAACAGAACAAACCAGGGTTTCATCCTGGTAGGCCGACAACTTCTACTCCATGGACCAAGAGTACTGGATCGAAGGCTAGATGTTAGACATGTGGAAAGCCACATTACCAGCGTGACTGTTCGGTTGAGAGGGCCAGATATTCTTAGTCAGTTGCACATGCTACAGTTGGAGATTTGGTGAAGGCCCACCAGATTCATGCAGTGGTAAATAACTGTCAGGACGAGCACCATTCTACTATACTCGAGACGTCAGGTGCCATCGCTGACCAAACCTTTAGTATTTTTATAGATCTCTATGCTACAAAAAGATTTATTTATGGTGCAACAATAAAAATAATTAAGGTAAAGGTATTCGAAAAAGACGAGTTTAGCTATGTGGAAATGGCTTCGGGTGCCAAGTAGAAGGTTGGAGGAAATATTACAGACTGTAGCCTTAACCTGGGAGATTTTGTAACGAAGGCCAACCTGTAAGTCACAATATTAGGATCTTATGACGTCGTTATTGGTATGGAATAGTTGGAATCGCATGATCTGCTACTTGACTGTAAGACGAAATGGTTGATTTTGAACGAAGATGAGGGACAGAGATGAGTTATTGTAGGAAGAAACAAACGAGTTTCCTCAAGGTTCATTTTTTCCATACAACTACAACAGATCATGCATGAATGATGCAAGCTATATGAAATCTTAGCGTTGAACGACAAGGGCGTGGTAGAAGAATTATAAAACCTTTGGTAGTATGAGAATTTGTGGACGTGTTCCCATAAGAGTTACCAGGTCTTTCTCGTGAAAGAGAGCTAGAATTTACCATCGAATTAAAACCTCGTACTAAACCAATAACAAGAACGCCTTATTGGATGTCAAACCATGAGTTACAGGAGTTGAAAATGCAACTAAAGTATTTGTTGGACCCAAGACTTATACGTCCAAGTGTGTTGCCTTGGGGTGCTCCTGTTATTTTCATATGGAAGAAGGATGGGTCGTGGAGACTTTGTTGACTACCGTCAACTGAACAAGGCAATGATCAAGAACCAGTATATGTTGCCAAAAATAGATTATTTGTTTTATCCAAATGAAAGTCACGATAGTTTTTTCAAAGATCGAATTGAGATTAGGATATCACTAGTTACAAATCAAGGAGGAGGACATTCCTAAGAATGAATTAAAGACGAGGTTTAAGCATTATGACTTTACTGTTTTACCATTTGAACAGACAAACGTCCCAAGGGTATTCATGAGCTTGATGAATGGGGTGTTCTGCGAATACTTGGAAAAGTTTTTTCAAGTATTTGTTGACGACATATTGATATATTCTAGGATGACGAAAGAACATGATGAAAATTTACGCTTGGTACTATAGTGTTTACGAGAAAACAAATTATATGGGAAACTATCGAAATACTCTTTTTATCAATCAAGGATTCATTATTTAGGGCATGTTATCATTGATGAAGGCATCGTTCTGGATCTAATGAAGGTAGAGGCTATTATTGAATGGAATGTGCTGGTGAACGTACTATAAGTACGTAGCTTTTTGGTTTTAGCGAGATATTATTGATGGTTCGTCGAAGGTTTTTCGAAGATAGCAAATCCGATCATGGAATTCAAGAAGAAAAAAAAGAAGTTTTTATGGACCGAGAAATGAATAGAAACATTTAGAAGGCTCAAGGAGCTATTGATGACAATGCTAATACTAAAAGTCCCTAACATGGATGAGGAATTCTTGGTATGCACAGGTGCATCCAAGGAAGACTTAGGAAGAGTCTTGATGAAAGACAGTCGAGTGATTGCTTAAATCTTAAGGAAAATAAGGAAGCATGAGGAGAACTATGCGATGCATGATTTGGAGTTATTTTCCATTGTGTATGCCTCGAGAGTGTGGAGAAACTACCTAATTGGATGAATATTCGAACTAAAAACAAACCACTATAGTTTGCAACACATTTTTACACAAAGTGACTTGAATGAACGACAAAGACGTTGGTCATAACTGCTTAGTGAGTATGATTTTGATATTGCTTACATAAAAGGAACAATGAAAAAAGTGGCAGATGCATTGAGTCGAAGACCACACATATTTTCGGTGATACCTCTTCAGACGAATCTTCGGGAAAAGATTCTAACTATATAGTTCGACAATGACTGGTATAAAGAGGTTAAGGAAAATATCAAACAAGAGACCATGTTGGTACCAAAATTTGAAGGATATACTTTGGACAATGATGGATTGATGAGGTATACTAACTGGATTTACGTACGGCCTAACGACGAATTGAGAAATTTCATATTAAATGAAGCTTATAGAGCAGTGTACATGGTTCATCTAGGAGTCACGAAGATAAGGACATACCTTAAGCTCTTATTCTTATGGAAACGAATGAAGGAAAACATATTTAACTACATGGTGAGATGTCTATAATGTCAGCATGTGAAGGATGAACATAGATATCTGACATGATTACTACAGCCACACATTATTTCAGAATCGAAATGGGAGGTCATTTTGATGGACTTTAATGTGGGATTGTCATTGACGACAAGGAGGCATGACTCGATTTTCCTGGTAGTTGTCATTCTGATGAAAAGTGCACATTTTATTCTCGTACGTACAATGTATTAGACATCAGACATAGCTAGATTTTTTATCTGCAAGATTGTGAGATTGCATGGCATTCCTAAAAGGATCATATATGATAGAGGATCAATGTTTATGGGATGATTTCTGAGTAGTTTCCAAGAGGCCTTGAGAAACCAACCTAACTTTAGTACATATTATCATCCTGAGATACACAAGAAGACAGAAATAAATAACCAAATAGTTGAATATATGTTGCGTATGTACATGATGGACCAACAAAAAATTTGGGAAGATTTATTGTCACTGGTAGAGTTTGCATACAACAACAACTATCAAGGCACCATTAATATGGCACCATTTGAGTTTCTTTATAGGAGAGATTATCAGATGCCATTGAGTTGGGATCAAATTGAGGATAGGGTCCTGGTAGGACCACAAGAAATCCAAGAAATAGAAGAACAAATTCAAACGATAAGATAAATGATTAAAGAAGCGCAAGATCGATAGAAAAGTTATGCTGATGTGCATCGCGTTGACCGTAATTATGAAGTTGGTGATTGAGTTTTCTTGGGGGTGAAACCACACAAGAGTTCGATCAAGTTTGGAAAGGGTTCTAAATTCTCTCCTAGATTTGTGGGACCTTTCGAAGTTGTGGAAAAAAAAGGTCCTGTGGCCTATCGACTAGCCTTGATTGATTCATTGAGGTGTATGCACGATTTTTTTCATGTATATGTGTTGAGACATTATGTTAGTGATCCTACATATGTGATTGACATGAGTTTCTTGCAAGTTTCAGATGAGGTTTCACTCATAGAGGAGCCAATCCGCATTCTTTACCATCGCATTCGAAAACTACGACGTCAAACAGTCGATCGGGTCAAGGTCTAGTGGGACAATTATAGTCCACACTCAGATACGTGGGAGGAAACATATGGTATGCACCAATAGTTTCCATATTTATTTGATACTTAGACATATAGATCTTTCCATATGATTTATTTAATGCATTTTATATATTGTACAACTTCAGGGAAAAGTTTAAAACAAGAGGGGGTGTATGTAACATCTGGCTCTTGCGAGCACACGATAATGACTTATTCTTTGACGACACTTGTGTGTAAGTGATCCAGTTATAGTATATGGTTATTTATTTCTCTTATGGATTTTGTGATGATATTGATGGATTATGATGTTATGTTATTTGATATCTATATATTGACAACTGCTATTGACGAGTGTCCCCTTAGTGTGCAAGAGACTTGAAAAATTGAGGATGTCGATGTCATCAATGGACCTCCTTGGACTCTGGATTGAGTCAGGGAGTGAATTGTATTGGTTTGAGTATTTCATTTATGCATATGTGACATATGATTTATTATATTATGATGTGGTTTATGGATCATTGACAGTGTTTTGTTGATGGATGTAGGCTGACAATTTCTTGTTAATCTGACTCACATAAGGATTAAAGGGGCCATGCACATAAACCAGATATTGAGGGAGAGGTGTGACAACATCCCTGACACAACTTAATATCACTCTCATCGTGGCTCAAATTGTAGGTTAAATATTACCTAGTTTGAGAGATGCACGACGCCGTGAGGGCAGACTGAGACAGTCACTCACGAAGATTTCTAGGGGGCACGCAATAAGGTAGGGTAATTATTACTGAGAATCCCTTATTCTCACACAAGGTATCCTAAATGGATTATTGACTCCAAGGGTTGCGCAAGTACCAAAACCAGTCAAAGGCGAGTGGCACCCTTGGAGCACAGAGTGTGTCTTGAAGGGAGCATCGTGTAATTAAAATTTGAATCAAATGCGAGTGGCACCCTTGGAGCACGGAGTGCATCATGAAGGGCATGTCACGTAAATAAAATTTAAGCCAACGAACCTAGATGGCCTAGAAAACCTTGAGCGAATTTTTACATCTTGTAATATATTTAAGCATTGTTGGATTTAATTATTTAATTAAGGATTGGAATTATTAGTTTAGTACCCCCAAATGAACGTCTAAGCCTATTTGATTTTAAGCTTAAGTCTAAATCTTGGTGAGATTACTAAAAATAAATTACAAATTAAATTAAACAAGAAAAAGGGTGAACCAATTTAATATATTAAGAGAGATGAAATAAATCTAAAGAATTAATACAATACATATGTGTGCAGAAAATACCAAATTAGAATTTAAAATAAGAAAGGAATAAATCATAAAAAATTGTGTAAGCATAGAAAGGTATCTAGAGTCTAGTTAACACTAGTGTAACTAGAGAACATGCATATTTTAACTCAACTTAGTTTTAGAAAGGCCTCATTCATTAATTAGGAATAAAGGGAATAAATAGAATAAAGCGACAACTATGAGTGATTTTAGGAGCGCTTTTAGGATGGGTGAGGGAAATTGACTTTTAATTAAAATAAATTGTGGATTTACTTATGCAACTAAGGGAAAGGGTAAAAGGTTTATGGGGGGAATAATTCCTAATTAATTATTAAAAATAATAATAAAATGTGCAAATGGAAAGGTGTCACTAAGGAAATTCTATAAAACACATGGTTGAGATGAGTAATGGATCATGATTGGTTATGAGTGAGGTTATGCTATAAAAATTCTGATTGGTTTTACTTGTGAGAGTTGGGATGCCCACCATGAGAGAGATTGGTGGATATACCTTGCGAGGTGAGCTAGGAGATAGAGGGTTATGGTTTTGTTTGTGGGTGGACCCTTTGCGGCTCGGGGGGCTAAGGGGGAAGAAGAATACCCCTAGCATTGGCTCGGAGGCACCAGTGAAGTCCTTGGATTCGAAAGCTAAGGAGCGAGGCACACGTTCGAGAAGAGTTCCTCAACAATATCAATCCTCATCAATGCCAGATTTATTGGTTACGATACTCCATCTTGTATTGATATTTTAAAGGTTTTATGAATATTGATGTTAATTCATGCTGAGGAAAATATGAATATTATGGAATGTGTGTCGAAATTTTATTGAAGATTTGTTGTATATCTAAACCCCTCTTTTCATGATTAAAAATTGTCTTACGTTTGGATTATTGAATATTATTCCTTCTTTGTCATACCTTTAGTTAGAATGGTTATCGAGAACAATCTGGAGGAAGATGTCGATCCTCATTTTTACATATTCTTCACCTCTGTGTTTTTATTTTTTCACAATTCGCCCAACTCCTTTCATCTTGATTTTTTTGAGCTCTGTCTTAAATCTAGTCTGCATTGTTTTTCCTTGTATGAATCGCCCATCATTGGTAATATCTGCGTTGATGGGAATATTACAAACTCTTCGCCTTTATTCATTTTCTCAACAATTTTTTCATTTTGTGTTGTTGTTTACAGGATTCAAAGTCCTCGTGCCTTCATTCACTTTGTCAACGAATTTTACATCAGATCTCTCTGATTTTGCATTTACAAATACCCTGTGTGTTGGGGAAAAATGGCCTTGCATTTACCTTGTAAACTCTATGATTTTTCCATTTAAAAACACCTTGTGTGTTGGGGGAAAACCACCTTGTGTCTACCTTGTAAACTCTATGATTTTTGCAATTTAAAAATACCTTGTGTGTAGGGGGAAAACCACCTTGCATTTATCTTGTAAACTCTGCGATTTTACATTTAAAAATACCCTGTGTGTTGGGGGAAAACCACTTTTCATTTACCTTATATTCCTCTGTGAATTGTTGTGAGTAATGATGTCCGTGTGTCTGGGGGGGAACGATTTGTGTTTACCTTGTGTATCATATGAGATTTTCCTTTCCCTCAACGAATTTAAACAATGTGTATCATCTAAGATTTTTCTTTTCCCTCAGTGAATTTAAAATGATGTGTATCATCCAATATGTTTCCTTTCCCTCAATAAATTTAAACAATGTGTAACATATGATATTTTTATTCTCCCTTAGCGAATTTAAAATGATGTGTATGATCTGATATTTTTCTTTTCCCTCAATGAATTTATATTAATGTGTATCATCTGAGATTTTGCTTTCCCCCCAACGAATTTAAAATTATGTGTATCATCCGAGATTTTTCTTTCCCTCAATGAATTTATATTAATGTGTATCATCCGAGAATATTCTTTTCCCTCCATGAATCTAAAATGATGTATAACATCCGAGATTTTCCTTTCCCTTGGCGAATTTAAAAAATATGTATCATCTGAGATTTTTCTTTTCCCTTAGAGAATTTAAAATGATGTGTATCATCCAATATTTTCCCTTTCCCTCCGCGAATTTAAACAATGTGTATCATATGATATTTTATTTTCCCTCAACGAATTTAAAATGATGTGTATCAACCGAGATTTTTATTTCCCCTCAATGAATTTAAAATGATGTGTATCATCCCATCTTTTTCTTTTCCCTTAGGGAATTTATATTAATGTGTATCATCTGAGATTTATCTTTTCCCTCAGCAAATTTATATTAATGTGTATCATCTAATATTTATCTTTCCCTCAACAAATTTATAACAAGGTCTGTCATCTGAGAAATGTGTCTTGGAGTTCCTAACCATGTAGGGTAGGTTGGGCAGTTAGTCACTTTAATATTCAGTATCTGATTGATCATTATTTATAAATTTCTTCAAGTTGACTGTGATGTGCTGAGTTGCATCGTTATTTATGTTTATGTCTTGCTATCCTTTATTTTGATGCGTTGATTGCGTAGTTATTTATTAAAATGATGAGTAGCTTGTAATGTTTTTACTTATGATGTCCTAGATTGTGTTGCTATGAATTATGTGTTGACATTAATTTCTTAATTATTTAAAGAAAAACAAATTACCTTTTGTGCTTCGATTTCCTAGTCGTAATGGAGGAGTCGTTACATCACTAATGAAGACCCTATAGGAGAAGTATGTGTAAAATCATAGATTTTTGTGCCTAGAAATGGTAATATAATCCTATGGAATTATGGTTGTTAGGAGCATGTAGAAATTTGGGAATTTGTTGTTGAAAATGTGAAAATAAATGGGATGGTTTTCAATGAAAAATCATGACTAGAATGTCAACAATAGCTCAAGAAAGTACTTCTTGTTGTTTCTTGTTGACTCTTTAGGGGACAGGTATTTCCTCTTTCATAATACTCCTAGAAGGTGACCAATAGCTAGAATCTTTCTACCTACAATGAAAATCACTAGAAGGGAAGAAGGATCCTAAAGGATGGTCTAGGGTAGTAGAAGAGAGTTTCATGGTTGATTGATAATTGGATGAGGGCCTAGAGTGCTCAATAATGTGAAGATAGAGCCATGAGAGTAATGGGTTGCATTGAGTGAAATTGAAACCCCATACAAGCTTACTTCACCTCAGTGGGACAATGGTTTAGCTTGGTTGTAGCTGAATTGTAAAATCATCTTAAAACTAGCACTAGATTTTAAATTACTGATATTTTTGTTTAAAGTTGGTGTTCTTTGTTAAACATTACATTACATTTTTTGAAATATGTTTGATTTGGTGATAAATTTAATTTTACTTGAAGGGATTTTTTAGGATATGTATATGTTAGGTTCTCATCCCTAATTTTCCACTCCAATTCTATTTTTTAGGACCTCCTTTGCTCCTTCTCTGAGGTGTGGTACCCACAAACCTGAGTCTATTCAAAACGATTCGAAGTAATTTTCAAGAAAATTCCACATTTATATAATTTGTGTTGTTATTTCTACTTATGTGAACACATGTTAAACTCTATCAAGATTATCTTCCCATTTTCTGCATACCTTTTTTGGAATTGTATGTCACTAGAACAATTTCAATTGTATCCTTTGAATAATATGTTGCATAATAGAAAATTTGTTATTCTAAAATAGAATTATGCAATTCACAATGTTTTGATATTTGACATGATATGGATAGGACATCTTATTGGTGCTAAACAATTATGTAGTTAACATATGGATTGAATTCAACTTCAGTAAATTTAATTAAGTGTTCATAACTATGACGAACCTGATTGTTACAACACAAATACGACGTACACTAGGTAATAATTTTTTTTTGTTTAAGCAATGGGACAATAACGTCAATCGTAGATGCATATCAACACAATTGGACAATATCGTAATAAATGAATTTCACGCGACACAATAAGCATAGCATATTCGCATGTAATGAACTTGAAGCAATTTACGAACATTTACTCAGATAAATAATATAAATGACTATGCTAAATAACATCATCAACAATCATCAAGGCGCAAAAATAATCTAATAAACTGACACATGTAACATAAACTTCCAAGGAGAGAGAGAAATATAATATCCACAATCATGCGTTACAATACATTTTTCATGGTGCAAGAAGTAACCACTAGTGATTAATCATTATATTGACCCCTTGAACGCGTGCAAGAAGAGAAGTCTAAATATGATGTAATACTTCATTCAATACCTTAAATTCTCAAATGCTCAAGAGAATTTTAATTACAAATCAATCATACAATGATAAAAGATAAGGCACAATGTAATCAATTGTATTTATTTTCAAGGTGCAAGGGAAACATTGTTTTTTCTCTAGTACAAGATATTAATCAGTTACTGAAATCCACTAAAATCAACATTATTCCAAGGTGCAAAAAGGAAATCAATCATGCATCACTTAATCAATTCCGCAACAACAACTGGTTATGCAATCCATCGTACATCATCAAAATTAGTGTGAAATATATTCTAGTTACACAAACAAACCTTCTTCATAAAATTAGTGCGCAAACGTAATCATTAATTTTGTTTTAAGGAGTAAGGTAACCAAATTCTAATACATCGATATAATCCCTTGGCTAAAGGTGCAAGATAAATATAGTTACTAAACCGTTAGGCATCAACTTTGTTTTAGGGAATGCAAAAATCTAAGTACTTGATTTTTAACATGTCATTGTTATAACCAGGCGCATGAGTAAGACATCATGAATCAGTCAAGATAATTTGATACTATGTCCAACAACCAAGACCAATCATTAAATCATTGTTATACACCACCTAAAATCCTAGACTTAATGTCTTCCTTGATAATTAATACAAGAGTGAGAGGAATTACATAAGGGAGGCATGATGCAACCGAGAGTAGTTACCTGCTTTAAGACATATATGGATCCATCCATGATATCGTAAATTCAATGACATTAATACTCCAGGCCTTTACAAAGTATCTGTTCTACCCAAACAATTGATACTAATAAGGATGCTATATCTATCGTCTGTTCCAACAAGGGTTAAATGTAGGTTGGAGAATTATAAAAATAAAATATTATTTATATATTAGGAAGGTTAACCACTTAAATGGGTTATCTTCAATAGTTTAATGCTAAAAATAAAAATGGTTTAAATTTAACTCTAGGGAGGTGTAGGTACTCTATCTCCTTTGGATTTGAAACTATGGCTTCCAAGACACAATTTCTTAACCTTGAGCCCACTCTAACTCTACAATAAAAGTTATAATTTAAAATAAAAAGCAAGGCACTACTCAAGCACTCTTCGGCAAAAACTTGAAACATAACACACAAAAAATTAAAGATTTTTGAATGTATTACCATAACCTTATCGAGCTCAACTTCTAGCCCGAATTTTAAATGGATCACAATCTATGGAAAGTTCCCTCTTTTTAAACCCGTTTCATCAATTCTCATGAGGGTCATGCAAGGGAGAGGTTCCAAAAAGGTTCTAGAGCTAGGATTCGTTGAAGAACCGTCAAGAATGGAAGGTTCCTCCATCGAGACTATTGTAAGGGTAGAGAAATTGGAGGTATATCCGCAAGAGATCACACTCCACCCTTACCTTAGTCACAAAAGTAAAGGTTGGGAAAGATAGCCAGCAAAACAAAACTATCACAATGTTAAATTTGTTGAGGGAGATGAACGAATCATTGGGTGAAGGAGTGGTAAATGATTGGGTTAATGAGCATGAAATTTGTTGGGAAAGGGAGTAAGGGAATCAAGCTTAGAACTTGTCCCAAAACATAGAGGAAAGAAACATAAACTCTAGAGGAAAAAATACGAATTTCAGGGAAAAATTAACTGGACGCTGAGAAAGGTAACGTAGAGGTCATCAATGAAATTACAGAGGTGTTTGGGTAAAATTCTTAGTCAAATCACAGATATTACCCAGAGATAAATCACAGGTTAAAACAACATGGAAGTGGTTCAAAAATCCATAAGTATTTTACCATTCAAGGAAGGAGGAATCACAATAAGCTATCAAGAAAAAGAAAACATCGGGAGAAACCCTAGCCATCCGCCTTTCAAAATTCGAAGAGATCTCAAACTCGTTTAAGATAAACATCAAGGAAGTGGAAACACAGAGATAAAGTAGGAACGCTGAGCATTGGAAATTAATGCAGGTTACACTTGATCAATGCAAAGAAGGTATGAAATCGTTGGGTGATGAAAAACATAATCTCTTGAGTAAAGACCACAAAAATTGTTGAGCATTAAAGAGGAATTTTCCCTATAGAAGCAATGGATTTGCTAGGAAAATTAAAAACAAAATTGCAGAGAGTAAAAACCACATTAATCACAGAGAAATAAATCTTTTGGTGAACTAGAGAGACATCCCCAAATCATTGTGTGGAAGAACGATTTTGCAAAGAATAAATCACAATAATCGCAGAGGCTAAGGAGGGAATAAAAGCCTAGGAGATAATTCCTTACCGGGAAGAGAAATTATCCTGTTATTATCCATGCACAGGAAAGCATGGAATTTGAATCTAAATATTTACCACCACAGTGAAAGACAGTTGATTCAACTCTTGGCCAAATGCTCAAGAACAGACTAATAACTTAAAGGATAAAGGAACATAAGATAAAAACACAAATTTCTGTGTGAAGGTGCCATAAAAACTCAAATGTAACCAATGAATTAGAGCGTGGTTTCACCTAAGAGGAAATGAGTTAGATAAGAAAGGATCATTCCAATAAATTACAAGCAAGGGTTTCCAGGGAGAAAACAAGAAAATAACACAATGATGAAAGCATAAGGTTGGGAAAATTTCTCATGGCGGAACGAATACAAAGATGGGATTACCACAATGACATGTTGAATTAAATCTCAGTAAAAAAATATAAATCCTTGAATAAATTTTCCCAGGAGATGACATGAGTATGCTGGAGCATACCGTGATGAGTGATAGATCACAGAGAGATGTCAAGGTGTATGGTGGCATTCATAGGGGTATAGTGCCTTGCAGGGAGGAGACACACTCATCAGAGTATGTAGATGTCACTCCTCTGCAGCAGCACATAGTTGTGGGAGATCACCTTCACCATTTCAGCAGTTGCGTGGTAGATGAGAGATGGAGGTTGGTTAACCAAGAGTCGAAGGGGTTACTTCTGGTTGTACTGAATGGTTGGGACTCGGTGATGACCACAAGAGAGCAGTTATCATGGATACTGATGGATGAGCTTCTGGTCGAATCCTTGGGATTGACCAAAGCATGTGATGCCTTTCAATCCTACAGTCAACTGCAGATGTTTCTATTAGCCCATCCTGACACTTTTATCATAGACAACAACATAAGGAGGGATAGGTCGTGGTTGAGGGCATGGAGAGTGAGTAGGTCGAGACTTCATGATAGGAGTACTTTTATGGCATACATCAGGTCATAGGTGGACCGTGTTAGACAGACAGTTGGGACTTGGTGTGTGATGGTGAGAATCATAGACCAGGTGACGACAGATGAGCATAAAGGGCTTCTGACAGTGATTAGCTTCACACAGGAGAAATTAGAGGAGATTGGAAGTGATAAACTTCCAAGCTTGCCATGGGACCCAAGAGTCCGTTTTGTTAGCACGATGCTCATGTTGACCCAGGTTGCACCAGAGAGCCACACACTCCACCTTGGTTTGGTTGGGAGTGGGTCTGCAGATACTTGTCCTATGGGGCGAGACCCTTCCTTTCACGTGATCATCATGATA
>WSFP011500682.1:0-13893 GCA_009831015.1 Picea engelmannii | reverse complement strand
GTGTCTATTCTCTGTGTATTGATGTTATGCTCATGAATATTTGCTTCCTGTCATACATTTTCTTTTATATGCTGTGTATGTGATTTCATGGTTGAATTGAAGTCTGAGAGGGCGAGTGAATGAGTTTCAATTGTCTCTCTAATTGAGCCAGAGAATTCCTGCAAGGAGTGCAGTTGAAGTGTCCGCAAGGAGTGCGTTGACAGAAGGGTTCAATTAGAGATAGATTTTGTTCTCATTTCCTCGAAGGTGCAGTTAGGCACAGTGCTGTGCAAGGAGTGCGCAGGCCAAGCTAAGTCTCAGAGTTGCGATTCTAAGAAGGGGACCTGAAAGATTGCTACTGCAGGAGTGCGCAGGTCAAAAGACTTCAACACTTAGACAAGGTTGAAGATTTTCCACAAGGAGTGCGTGCAAAGTTCCTTTTAAGGATTTGAGGATCGCAAGGAAGCTCAGGAGGAGTAGGCCTTCGAACTCACTGAAGGATAAGTGTAGGGGAAACTGCTATTGAAAGTATGAGGGAAGCGTCACAGGTTGGTGAGCAGGTGAACGAATCCTGTGAAGAGACAATTCTCCATTTCGTGGATTTCATAGGGAAGCACAGACGGTCGAAATCCTCTGAGGAGATTTGGTGAAGTCCCGAGTGCTGTTGAATCTCGTGGAGGTGCAAGGAGGTTACGGCGAGAACATCAGAAGGTTCGAAGCACAGGAGGGGCTAAGCCATTGATCCAAGTTAGTCAGGGCCATTGGATTATTCGCGAGATCGCCTATCGGGATCTCGTGAGAAAAGTGTCCAAGACTTGGTAACGGGAAACCCGATATTGTGATACACGATATCCCGATGGTGATGTAGCAGTGTGGGACCATGAGAGTGAGTGGAGGACAGGTGGCATAAGTCATCGGGGTTTCGCAGCGAGAAGCGTCGAGACATTGGCGTCCGGATTCGTGATCCCGCGAAGTCTAATATCCCGATAGAAGTGACGGGGAGTTGAAGAGACAACTCACGCGTGTGTCAGAGTATCGGCATATCGCGAGTCAGGAGTTGGTAAAGTAAAAGGTTTGACATCGCGAGTAGCGAAATCGCGATAGAGTAGAAGTCCCGACAGGGGAAAAGTCAGTGATTTGACTGGCCATCGGGTCTCGGGGATTCGAGAGCCCAACGATCAACCGAGAACTTGCGAAGTCGTGAGTTCCGATTTCCCAATAAGTGAACAAAGGGAAGTCGTGCAGAAGAAAATCTGTGGGTGTAGATTTCCCGATAGGGAAATAGAAGGACCTTAGAGTTCTTCGGGCCGAGGAGAAGAAGATCCTGTGAGAGTGGGCGTGCTTCGAGGAGTGCGGCTGCGTCAAGTTTGGTATCAGAGCGGGAATATTTCTTTTATTTTTGGAGTATAGAAGAGGATTCGCCATGCCGCCAAGGAGAGAAAGATAATCACCTGACCCAGAAGACAGGGAGGTGAGAAGAAGAGGCAGGCTGGTAGGAAATCCAGAAATGGAGAGGCAAATGCGAGATCTCCGAGCAAGACTTGAGGACATGGAGACAGCTCAGAGATGCACAGCTAGTGTAGGGGATCTGAGTGATTTCGAGAATGAAGTCGAGGCTGAACGTGAAGAGGAAGTTACAACCGAAGATGCATCAAACGAGCATTTGATTAAAGCCATTGCCAAGATGGGCACAAAGGCGAAGATGGACATTCCAATCTATGAGGGAAATCTAGATGCAGAAGAGCTACTAGATTGGATTAGAGCTCTTGAAACCTACTTCGATTATGAGGACTTCGAAGAGGATAAGAAGGTCAGGAATGCTGTCACATGCTTGAAAGGACATGCAGCATTATGGTGGGATGAGCTACAAGTTGACAGACGCTGCAAAGGCAAGCAAAAGATTAAGAGTTGGGATCGAATGATTGCGAAGATGAAGGCAAAGTTCATCTCAAGAGACTATCAAATCACTCTGTTCAGGAGGATGCAGAACCTGAGACAGAAGCTTATGACAGTGAAAGAATACACTGAGGAATTCTATCGACTGAACATCAGGGCAGGTCATCGGGAGAGCGATGATGAGAAGGTTGCTAGATATCTGAATGGTCTGAGATACGACATTCAGGATGAATTGAGCATGGTAACCATCCGAACGGTGGAGGATGCTTATCAGATGTCTCTGAAAGCTGAAGAGAAGCTGAGCCGTAAGCAAGGATAGCGAGGGTGAGGCAGGAGTCAGCCCAGAGGCAAAGAAGTTGCCCAGGATAAGTACCAAAATCCCAAGGAGGAATGGAAGAAACCTCAGGGTAGAGTAGAAAGAGGTGGGACCTCACAGAGAGGGCCATATATTGAATAGAGAGGGCAACATACAGAGAAGAAAGGAGATTATGCTGACGTAAACAATTTTCCTCGTACCAGAGGTAGAGGAAGAGGAAGAGGTGGCGTCATCATATGTTTCACATTTGGGAAGAATGGACACAGGTCATTCGAGTGTCCAGAGAAAAAGAAGGACATTGGGGAAGCTCACATCGCCGAAGCGCAGAAGCGGGATGTTGAGACCGAAGACACAGAAGGCGAAAGGTCGCTGATGATGCGTAAAGTTCTCTTAACACCCGAAACGAAGGTGGAGGACTCAACTCAAAGGACCAGACTGTTCAGGACAGCTTGCAAAAATAAGGACAGGGTGTGCAAGGTCATTGTTGACAGTGGTAGCACGGATAATCTCGTATCCACAGAGATGGTAGAGAAGCGGGAGCTGGAGACGACTGATCATCCAAGCCCATACAGAGTTTCATGGCTACAGAAGGGACACCAGGTAACTGTTACTAAACAATGCTTGGTTGAATTCAAAATAGGTGGATATAATGATAAGATCTTGTGTGATGTTATTCCCATGGATGTATGTCATTTATTGCTGGGTAGACCATGGCAATATGACAGAAATGTGATTCATGATGGGATAATGAACACATATACCCTGGAGAAGAATGGGAGAACCCATATGTTGCTTCCGATAAAAGATAAGGAGGTGAATCTGGAAGTAAGAAACACAGTACTTCTCATGAATGGGAAGGAGATTCTTACAGAGGTGAAGAAGAAGGAAGATCCACAATTCTTTGTGGTCAGAAAGCCGAGAATTGTTCTGACTAGCACAAGAGTGGATGATTTACCGGATGAGGTTCAGGAACTACTGGAAGAGTTTGCTGATATCATAGTGGACAAATTACCTCGTTCGTTGCCACCGATGAGGAGTGTGAGTCATCATATAGATCTCATACCGGGAGCTAGTTTTCTGAATAAAGCCGCGTATAGGTTGACGCTGCAAGAAAATGAGGAGGTTAAGAAGCAGGTCCAGGAGTTATTGGACAAGGGGTTGGTCAAAGACAGCTTGAGTCCATGTGTTGTTCCAATAGTGCTCAGTCCAAAGAAGGATGGAGGTTGGAGAATGTGTATCGACTCAAGGGCGATCAACAAAATAACCATTAGATACAGGTTTCCATTGCTGAGGATGGATGATTTGATGGATTTCCTGAGTGGGGAAAAATATTTTTCAAAGATAGATTTGAAAAGCGGACCACCATATTCGCATGAGGGAAGGCGATGAATGGAAGACAACCTTCAAGACCAACGAAGGACTGTATGAATGGCTAGTCATGCCGTTTGGCTTGACAAATGCGCCAAGTACTTTTATGAGGTTGATGAATGAAGTCCTGAGGTAATTCATCGAGAAATTCGTCATTGTGTATTTGGATGATATACTGATTTACAGTAAATCAGTGGCAGAACACTTGAAGCATTTGGCTACAGTGATGAAGAAGCTACATCAGGAGAAGCTGTTGATTAATATGAAGCAGTCCTCATTTATGAAGACAGAGCTCATTTACTTGGGGTTTGTTATTTCAGCGAATGAGTTGAGAATGGATCCAGATAAGGTAGAAGTGATCAAGAATTGGCCATCACCGAGAAATATTTTCGAGGTGAGAAGTTTTCATGGTTTGGCTAGTTTCTACCGGAAATTCATCAGAAATT
The DNA here is from genome assembly GCA_009831015.1 of Picea engelmannii. Taxonomy (NCBI): domain Eukaryota; kingdom Viridiplantae; phylum Streptophyta; class Pinopsida; order Pinales; family Pinaceae; genus Picea; species Picea engelmannii. The sequence continues at coordinate 9,888 of WSFP011500682.1, read as the reverse complement.
TCAGTGGAATTAACACAGCGATGATGGATACAGTGAAGAAGCGACATAAATATTTTCATTGGACAACAGAGGCTGAGAAGAGCTTCAATCTGTTGAAGAGGAAGATCATGGAACGACCAGTGTTGGTGTTGTCGGATTTCCAGAAGACATTTCAGGTGAAATGTGATGCAAGTGGGTTTTCCATAGGAGCGGTCTTGAGTTAGGAAGACAGGCCGGTTGCATATTTCAGTGAGAAACTCGATGAGGAAAAACTAAAGTACTCCACGTATGATAAAGAATTCTATGCTATCATACATGCATTGAAGAAGTAGAGGCATTACTTGATCCCAAAGGAATTTGTATTGTACAGTGATAATCATGCATTACAGTTTGTGAGTCAACAAGAGAAGTTGAATCAGAAACATGCAAAATGGGTAGAGTATATGCAGAATTTCACATTTGTAATTAAACACATTTCAGGTACTGCTAACAAAGTGGCTGATGCCTTGAGCTGGAAGTGTTTATTGCTGCAGGAGTTCCGAGTCAAAACATTGGGTTTTGAAAATCTCAGGGACATATACGCAGGTGATGCAGATTTCGCAGAAGCGTACGAAGCAGCTGAGAATCCATTTCTCAGAGACCGGAGCCTATGGATAGACTATATGATTCAGGAGGGATTTCTATTCAGAGGCAATCAACTGTGTATTCTGAAATGCTCCATGAGGGAGAATCTGTTGAAGGAGAAGCACAGTGGAGGTTTGGCAGGACATTTTGGCCATGACAAAACATTTACAAAGCTGAATGAGTCATATTTTTGGTCGAGGATGCGAGCAGATGTCAAAATATTTGTTGACAGATGTTGAATTTGCCAGCATTTGAAAGGGAGAAAGCAGAATGCAGGTTTCTATCAGCCATTGCCCATACCAGAGCGATCGTGGGAGGCGATCAACATGGATTTTGTATTGGGTTTACCAAGGACACAAAGAGGTGTTGATTCCATCTTTGTGGTAGTGGACAGGTTTTCTAAGATGTCACATTTTGTCCCATGCTAGAAAACCAGTGATGCGACTCACATCACAAATATGTTTTACAAGGAGGTCATTCAACTTCAGGGATTACTGAAAAGCATAGTTTCGGACAGAGACACGAAGTTCATAGGACATTTTTAGAGGACCTTATGGAAAAAATTGGGAACTAATCTGGCGTTTAGTTCACATTATCATCCTCAAATGGATGGACAAACAGAAGTGGTCAACAGGAGTCTGGGAGACTTGATGAGAAGCTTGGTGATAGAGAACCATAGTAGCTGGGATAACATATTGCCACAAGCAGAGTTTGCATTCAACGAATCAGTGAACAAGAGTACAGGGAAGAGTCCATTTCAGGTTGTATATGGGATGCAGCCGAGAGGAGTTTCTGAATTGAGGGATTCAGAACAGACGACGACTAGGAGCGCTAGCGCAGAGGGATTCACTGAGGCGATGAAAGAACTTCACGACCAAGTGAAGCAGCGATTGACAGATTCAAATCAGGAATACAAGAACAGAGCAGATCAACATCAGAGACAACTTCAGTTTGAAGTTGGGGATCTAGTTTTAGCACATTTAAGGAAGGAAAGGTTCCCAAGGGGAACATACAATAAGTTGAAAATGAAGAAAATCGGACCATGCAAGGTCTTGAGAAAATTAAGAGAAAATTCTTATGAGATTGAGTTGCCGGAGGGCATCGGAATATCTCTGATATTTAATATCGCAGATTTATACCCATACAGAGCTGGAGAAGCAGGGACTGGAACCGAGGAACCAGTCATCCAGTGGACAAAACAATTTCCAGTTGCATAGAAGCCACAGATGGAACGCATACTAGACAAGAGAGTGGGTAAGAAGACCAGGAGGAAAGAGTATTATGAGTACCTGGTCAAATGGAAGAACCCCCCAGTGGAAGATGCCAGCTGGGAGACTGAAGCAGTGATACAAAAGCATGGATAGACCGTGCAGGAGCTCATGGACAGGAGCCCATGAAAGTTTTCAAGCCGAGGAGTATGATGCAAGAGCATCGCCATCACATCAAGCGAGCCAGCGTGGAGCGGAAGACAGCTGGACTAGCCAGCACAAATTTTGAAAACACTTGGGATTGTTGCGCAAATATTAAATGGGTCATTTAAGAAGAGGCACACTTTGTATATTGTAATGGACCTTGAGTGGATAGCTCTCGTCCTTAGGTAGATAGACGACATTTAATATAGTTAATGCTGGTAGATAGGATTTAATTGTAGATTTGATAGCTTTAGAATTCGAGAGGGAAAACGGATATAGACACCCTCACTTGTACATTTTAACATTATTTAGAATCAATTCAGAAGAAGGAAGAGAAGGGCAAGCAGAGAGTTGTGTAAAGAACACCCATGTACATATATTCAATTAATAGAAGAAAGATTTGATTCAAATCCATGGTTATGTGTCTATTCTCTGTGTATTGATGTTATGCTCATGAATATTTTCTTCCTGTCATACATTTGCTTTTATATGCTGTGTATGTGATTTCATGGTTGAATTGAAGTCTGAGAGGGCGAGTGAATGAGTTTCAATTGTCTCTCTAATTGAGCCAGAGAATTCCTGCAAGGAGTGCAGTTGAAGTGTCTGCAAGGAGTGCGTTGACAGAAGGGTTCAATTAGAGATAGATTTTGTTCTCATTTCCTCGAAGGTGCAGTTAGGCACAGTGCCGTGCAAGGAGTGCCTAGGCCAAGCTAAGTCTCAGAGTTGCGATTCTGAGCAGGGGAACTGAAAGATTGCTGCTGCAGGAGTGCGCAGGTCAAAAGACTTCAACACTTAGACAAGGTTGAAGATTTGCCGCAAGGAGTGCGTGCAAAGTTCCTTTTAAGGATTTGAGGATCGCAAGGAAGCTCAGGAGGAGTAGGCCTTCGAACTCACTGAAGGATAAGCGTAGGGGAAACTGCTATTGAAAGTATGAGGGAAGCATCGCAGGTTGGCGAGCAGGTGAACGAATCCCATGAAGAGACAATTCTTCATTTCGTGGATTGCATAGGGAAGCACGGACGGTCAAAATCCTCTGAGGAGATTTTGTGAAGTCTCGAGTGCTATTGAATCTCGTGGAGGGGAAGGAGGTTACGATGAGAACATCAGAAGGTTCGAAGCTCAGGAGGGGTTGAGCTGTTGATCCAAGTCAGTCAGGGCCGTTGGATTATTCGCGAGATCGCCTATCGGGATCTCGTGAGAAAAGTGTCCAAGACTTGGTAACGGGAATCACAATATTGCGATACACGATATCCCGACGGTGACGTAGCAGTGTGGGACCATGAGAGTGAGTGGAAAACAGGTGGCATAAGTCATCGGGGTTTCGCAGCGAGAAGCGTCGAGACGTTGGCGTCCGGATTCGCGATCCCGCAAAGTTCGATATCCTGATAGAAGTGATGGGGAGTTGAAGAGAAAGGTCACGCGTGTGTCGGAGTATCGGCATATCGCGAGTCGGGAGTCGGTAAAGTAAAAGGTTTGACATCGCGAGTAGCAAAATTGCGATAGAGCAGAAGTCCTGATAGGGGAAAAGTCAACGATTTGACTGGCCATCGGGTCTCGGGGATTCGAGAGCCCAACGATCAATCGAGAACTTGCGAAGTTGCGAGTTCTGATTTCCTGATAAGTGAACAAAGGGAAGTCACGCAGAAGAAAATATGTGGGTGTAGATTTCCCGATAGGGAAATTGAAGGACCTTAGAGTTCTTCGGGCCGAGGAGAAGAAGATCCTATGAGAGCGGGCGTGCTCCGAGGAGTGTGGTTGCGTCAGACTTCAAGAAATAAACCCAAGTTTTACGAGAGTAATCATAAATACATGATACATAGTATACATAACCACTTAGAGAGGTTGATGGAATTGGACCACATAGATCTGAGTAGATAAGTTCCAAAATTCCTTTTGCTTTATTGTCACTCTTTGGAAAAGGATTCTTTTTGTTCTTTCCTTCTACACATCCCTTGCATACACTTTCATGATCAATATTTAGTTATGGTAAACTTGTAACTACCTTTCTCACATATGGTAAGGCTTTGTAGTTGATGTGAGCTAGCCTTACATGCCAAAGTTCACAAGGACTTCAGTAGAGTGAGTTAAGGCTACATCTGAGTGATCCTTTAACTTGTACAAACCACCTTCTTCTATTTTAATAACAACTTCATCTTCTATATATTTTCCTTTAGAACACATAAGAAATTCACCATCTATGAATGCAACCCTGGAACCTTTCTTATCTAGAGCTGAAATAGAAAGTAAGTTCTTTTTAAAACCTGGTACATAGAGTACATTCTTCATTCTCATCGGAGTTTTTGAATCAAGTTTGTAGGTGGATTCTCCCATTTCTTTGATTGGGTACTTTATATCATCTCCAAGTGAAAATTTCTAGAGGGAGTTCTTCTCTATAAGGTTGGAGAGAGTGTTATTCTGACCTATCATGTTCTTAGAGACATCACTATCTATGAGCCAAGTATCCTCTCCAGGTATCACAGATCATGAGAGAGTAGAAAACAAAAAATATTCTTCAATCTCTTCTTTAGCTAACTTCTTGGGTGGCTCATCATCTTCAGCTGCATGGGCATGATGTATTTTATTATTTCTCCTCATGTATTCTTCCCTTCTAGCAGTAAAACTCTTAGTAATGTGTCCTATCTTATCACAATGATAACACTGGTAGGAGGATAAATCTTTTCCCTTTCTTTGATCCTTATGATATTTTCGGAATCGCTTTGGAGAGTGAGATTCTTTATGAAAGTGAGCCTCCTTTTGAAAATGAGGTTGTACCTTTCCACCCTTAGCACGAGAAGCTAGGGCTTCATTTTCATATTTTAATAGAACGACTTCTCAATTAGCCACTCTTGCTTCTTCTTGAACACATTCTTCCCATAAACTGTCAAATTGGAGTTTCTATTTTATTTCACAAATAGTTCGGATGAAGGCATCCCAAGGTATTGTGAGACGATTAAGAGTCTTCATCACGAGTTCATATTCATCTAATTTGTCGCCAATTTCCTCTAACTATTCCTTGAATTGAGAAACCCTAGAGAAATAGTCTTGAACTATTTCTCCTTTTTTCATTCTTGTATTCTTGAGTTGGGTTCTCAAGTTCATCTTCCAGTTGATTTTGCTTACTTCATACATTATGGTTAGGGTATAAATCATATCTTTTGGAGTATTCTTAGAAGAAAATTGAGGGATCAAGTGGTATTTAATAGAGTCTGCAATTATCCTTTTATCCTTAATCATATCCTTCTTGTACTTCTCTTTGGTTGCATTTTCTTCGGGCTCTGGTACATTTTATTTTATGAATTTCGCAAGGTCATTATCTTCAAGAATGAGTCCAATTATGTACTTCTAGGCACAAAATTTTTCCACACCCTCTATCTTGTCAACAAGCTTGGTGCTTGCATACATCTTGACCTGCAGCTAAGAAAATGACCAAAAAATGAAAGTGCTCAAAAAATGAAACTAAGATTACTAGGAGATGCGCTGGGCTGAGGCTAGTTTGCTGGAGATGTCTGTTTTTGAATAATCCAAGTTTTACTCTTTGAAACTTGACTTTCACACTTCTTGACTGGTGCTTTTGGTACTGGTTCTAGTTTCCCATTTTTTTGGTTTTCTAGTACCAGTCAAAACTAGGGTTTGAATTTTCGGAGAATCCAACCACTGAAAAAGTTCGCTCAAGCTATCAAAATATGCATTAGAGTAGAGTGCACTTCCAAAGGCGGTCTTTGGTAAAAAAATCCTCTTGAGTAAAAATCCCTAATTTTCTTGTACGACAACAAAAAAGTCTAGATACCTAGGGAAACATGCTCTATTCAGTCAAGCTTTGATACCATGTTAAGTTTTTAGTGTTGTTATTAGGTTGTTTCCAAATTTCATGAGAATTAAATGCATTTCCAAAAAATAGTATAAACAAGATCACTGAAAGAAACACGATCACAAGGTACACATCATTTTATCCTAGGAAACCGTCATGGGGAAGAAAACCCAAAAAAATATTCCTCAATAATATATTGCCAATACAATGACAAGACTAAGACCAAAACACCAAAGACAGACCAAGACCAATCATGCGCCTCTCTTCTCCTTCGTTATACTTCTTCCTGCAACTGCAACTGCCTTCAAGATATGCAAACTAGATGAGTGAGTGAGTGTGTTCAAATGAGATACCATCCTCACATATAATTACAAGTTGTGAGGTGGTGCTAGGGTTGTGTCTCTTCACTTGGTGGAGCCAACTTCTTCTAGAAGTGGCTAAAACCACTTTACAATTACTAGGGGCCAACTTTACAAATAACACCATACAAATACATGTTGACCAATCCACAAAAGGGGATTTGATCTTATACAAGACCCGATTTGATCAATCCGCAAAAGGGGATTTGATCTATACAATAATAAATCAAATATAATTAGAATATTCTTCAACAATAATGCATTATTGAGATAGAAAATGATGGAAATTAATCAAGAGGATTTTATCCAAGTAGAAATGGCTTCCAGAGTTAAGCAAGAAGTAGGACATCTAGTTAAATATTGTGAGATTGAACTTGGTGTATGCATAAATTTTGTATCACTAAATTCAACTACCTTGGGATCTTATGATGTAGTAATAGGCATGGATTGGTCATAAATTCATGAATAAGAAAAAAATGTTTACTTTATAGAAGATTTAGTACATAAAAGAATCTTAGTAGGGATGAATAAAGGAGTATCATTAATATTCATTTTAGTGTTTCAATTGAAGAAAGTTTGAGAAATGATGTATGTTGTATGTTATAACTGTTATGAACGAGAAAGATGATACGTTAAATATAGAAAAATATCCTATGTTTTCTAAATTCTTAGATGTGTTTTTAGAAGAATTACTTGGATTACACCTAATAGAGAGTTTGGGTTCATGATTGAACTCAAACCAAGAATGAAACCTATCACAAAGGTTCCTTACTACATGATGACTCTAGAGTTTCAAGAGTTGTAGATGTAGCTCCAAGAACTCTTGGATTTATTCATCAAGGTATATCACTGTGAGGAGCCCCAATGATACTTGTAAAGAAGAAGGATGGACCGTGGAGAATTTTGTATTGATTATAGACAAGTATACGATAAGGATTCAATATCCATTGCATATAATCGATGATCTATTTGATCTAATGAAAGGGGATAAAGTGTTTTCTAAAACAAATTTAAGTTTTAGATATCATCAATTAAGAATAAGATAAGAAGACATTCCTAAGGTAGAATTTAACATGAGTTTTGGTCAATATGAATTTGTAATTGTACCCATCGGAATAATGATTGCACCTAGTGTATTAATTTGAGTATAATGAATGGAGTGTTTTGACAATATCTCAACAAGTTTGTGTAAGTGTTTTTGAATGATATTATGATGCATTCCAGAAAAATGGAGGATTATGAAGAACAATTAAGGAAAGTGTTGCAATGTCTCAGAGAGCATAAGATATATGATAAACTCTCTAAGTGTTCATTTTATGAATCAAATATTTATTATTTGTGACATATAATTTTAAGTTAAGGAATTGGATTGGATTTAGTGATGATAGAGGCAACTGTGGAATGACTAGCACCTATTAATGTAGATAAAGTACATATTTTTATGGCTTTGGATGGATATTATATGAGTTTTTTGGAAGGATTTTTGAATTACAGAAGAAGAATAAGAAATTTGTGTGGATGCAACAATGTGAGGAAGCATTTCAAAAACTTAAAGAATGATTGACAAAGAATCCTTTATTAAAGGTACCAGATATGGTTCAAGATTGTATGGCATGAAAAAAAACTTTGAAGGAAGGATTGGGTGGATTACTAATGCAAGAAGGTAAGGTAATTTCCTAGGAATAAAAAAATATTTGAATGCATGGAAATAATTATGTAAAATATGATTTAGAACTTGGAGTGATAATGCATGTGTTAGAAATTTGGAGACATTAATTAGTTGGAATAAAACATGAATTGAAGATAGATCATAATGGACTTCAACATATATTTACGCAAATTAACTTGAATGCTAGATAAAGGAGGTGGTCGAAATTATTGAGTATGATTTTAATATATCATACATTAAGGGAACAATGAATAGAGTGGCAGATTCTTTAAGTTTCACACCACACATTTTCTTGATTTTTCCATTGAAGATGAATTTGTGAGAAAATATATTGAAATATGTAACACACCCACTATCAAAATTTAAATTTTTTGGGTTAATCTCCCATAATTGAGAAATCCCCAGAAGCCTACGTTAGCGAAATGCCGAATCCATGGTTCAATATCAGGATTCGGGGTTGCTTCTATCGGGGTTTTGACACCCATGATGTCTTGACAACTTCAATCACCGATCACCGATCTCTTATTCACTCCTTGGTTGCCTCAGCCCCACTCGGCTAAGCCTTGGATCCACATGACCGATTCCTATATGACCATCCGACAGCTTCTCGTCGAGGTTTTGGAGTTTGTGGTGCCGAGGTGCACATGTACTCGGAACTCCCGATCCTCCGATCCCCAATGTGATATTAGCGCATTGGCTTTCTGGGCTAAGTCCTGGTCAATACGACCACGACGTTCACAAGACCACAGTCTTAATGCTTGTCGGGGTTTGGCGCCTCTCAATGTCATGGCGCACAAGTCCCCTGGACTCTCGACGCGCCTTTACACTGGCTAGCCCCTTTAGATATACCATGGTCCATATGACTACTTATCATATGACTACAGCCGTATAACCCTCCATCGGGGTTTCGGCATTTGCGATGACCCAAAACACATGTACCTGAGACTCGCGATATCCCGATTCCCGATTCTATCCGGATGCTCGACACGTGTCCCTTGGATCAACGGCCTATGGTGGTGCCGGAAATTCGCATATCGCGGTTTCGCAATACAGGGATTTCATGTCCTTGAAATCTCCGATACGCCGATTCCCGAAATGCCGATGGGGTCTACCACCGACGGTTCTGGATGGTTGCCATCTGTCCCCCAGAGGGACGGTCTTGATTGTATCGGGAAATCGCAAATCGTGATTCCATTGTGCGAGAGTTTCATGACTCTTGAAACTCCGATATGCCGAACTCCGACTTTTTGGGATCTCTCGCCACGCGTCCTCGCTGATGGATGACTCAGATCCTATCGGGAAATCGCGGATCGCGATTTCCTGCTGCACACTTTCCTTACCATCAAAAACTCCGATGGTACCCAATCCTTTGCCACCTATCCTCGCAGACGGACGGCCCGAATTGATTCTCGGGGTTTCGGGACTTATGATGTCCTGGTTCTCATGGCCTCGAGAAATCCGATTTCCCGATCCCCGACTTTCGTCTGATCTCTGACACCTGTCCCGTGTGAACAGACAGCTCAGATCTTATCGATAAATCGCGGATCGCGACTTCCTGTTGCAATGGTTCTATACCCCTAAATTCTCCGATGGGAGAAATCTCGATGACTCCCCGGAACGCTGACACGTGTCCGACCGAGATCAACGGTTAGGATCTGTTCCTCTGCACACTAGAGTTTAACTCCGGTGCATCTTCTCGAGATCTGACGGTTGTCGGGACTATGATCTAAGATCCGACGGTTCAGATCATTTCTCACATGCCTACTCCTGCGCTTAACCCCTGTGCAACTTCTCCAGATCCAACGGCTGACGGGTAATTGGACCAAGATCTAACGGTCTAGATTCGTTCGTTTGGATCTTGGGGTTTACGATCCCAATTTCTCGTTGCTCACAATGAGGGCGGCAAAGGGGCAAGGTGTGTAACGCATGCGTTACTGTCGTCAATCTAATGGTCGTGAATGACTATGGATCCTCCGACGAGATCTCATCCGTCGACTTGTCACTCCTCATAACACTACTATCTTGGAATCCTTAATA
>WSFP011500677.1:0-13894 GCA_009831015.1 Picea engelmannii | reverse complement strand
CATTATGTGCATTGTGCGCCAAATCCGCACCTCTCAGAGTTGTAACCCACACATATCTCTAGGTTTTCAAAATTGTAAGGGTTTTTATGATGATTTGAAGGCCCCTAGCCTTCAGATTTTTTCTTTCATGCACTTTGTAAGGCACATTCACTCCACTTAGAGTCCTTTCCCATTAGAAATTTTAGCTAAACATAAGCACTTAGGGGAAAAAAGAACCATATATTCTCCTCTTTTTCTTTGGTTTCCACATCGATGGCTTGTTTGGCTTGTAAAATTTTAAGTTGAGATTATTACTATCATACATAAATCACTTACATTGGGACTAGAAGTTAACTTTGACCCTTGAGTATGCTCTTCTCTCGCACCCTAATCTGATATTGAGAATCAGAAAGGTGGTTAAAGGGAAATTGCATCTCCCTTAACAAAAATATTTAGGAGAGGACAAAGCCCCCCTAGGGTTCCTCTTAGTTTTTTGAAATCACCTTAAATTTGTAAGGGCCCATACATGCCCACATGTTAAAAACTTAGGATAGTTTCTTGAAATTGCTTTCTTAGTTTACATCACAATATAGGGAAGTTTAAAGATCAAAGTAATGGGCCCATACATGCCCACATGCTTGCAATATATGACAGTTTCAAAGATTTCTTAGTGTAAACAACATTTAGGGAGTTTAAAGGATTTGTAAAGGACCCATATGTCCACATGCTATTTTTTTAGGGATTTTAAAATTCCGCAAGGTTGTACCAATGAAATATAGTAAGATAGGTAAACAAGATTTGTAAGGACCACATGAAGTCCACATGTTGCAATATCACACCTAACTTATTAAAAACTCGGCGCACTTTTTTCACTTGCTCACACACAAAGTCAGTCCTCACACACATAATTTATCTTTTGAATAGTGGAGGTTGAAGTAGTTTTTCTCCAAAGGAATTCTGAAATGTCCCACTACTTATTTTGGAAATTATCCACACCCATTAATTCAAACGATATTCGTTCACACCCCCAATCTCTCATCCCACCACATCTAAAAAATTTCTAAAAACTCACTAAGTTTTCCTCCACATGAGGTGCCAAAAGATTTTTTTTAGTCTAGGTAGGATCTCGAGGGTAGGAATCCAAATAACCCCCCATTATATGGTTCTCATATTTTCAAACATTAGAAGTTGAGATATATGGAACCTTCAAATCCTCCAAGTCAAGCGTTCCTACACCATAAGACAGTGAGATACCCGTGAAGGGTTGAAGGCCAAGGTCTGGTTGTTCTATGCATCCCTCCTTGAGTCACCCAAATCTTGGAAAGGAACCAGCCCGTGACCCATTTCTGAGGCCAAAAATCTAAATTTTTCACTTTGACTGAGGTACCTAGTGACCAAACTTTAGGACATCTACCCAGGTGGTGATTATGGGCTGCAATCGCACCTTGATCAAATTTTGTGTGGCTATTGGGAAATATCACCAGCTCTTTCAGGATATGCACCCTCTACCCCTCATTATAACTGATTATTTCAACCTTCACTAGTTCCTCTTCAACTGGCTTCAGACTCCATTGTTGAGTGCTTTTGGAAGGCCTGGTGCTATTTGAGAGTAAGGACGATATGTATTTTAGGAAACGAGAATTTGCTTTTACGTTTTCTCCCATGCGAACAAAATCCACCTATCCACATGTTTTCTTTTTTACAGTTGATTTATGTATGGTGCTCATTTGATTACATACAATTGTGAGTTGTACTATCTTCTGAAGGTCCAAATTATAAAAATCTCATGTTCATTTTTTACTCTCTTGCCACCATTTGCACACATTCACTTTTCTAGTTGGAAACCATAGGGGACCCACATAATCCCCATCATTCGAGACGCCTGCAAAATATTCCTCTTATTGTAGGAGGAGTCCCTAGTCTTTCCAACTCACCGGCTCAACCATCTCACACCCCCGTGAGTGCTACTATTTTGGGATCAACTTTACTTGTTTCCATTTTTCTTGGGTCCAATTCCCAAGGCCATCCATCCACTAGTTCTCCTTCACAAGGAGGTGGGGGGAAAACTTCCTCTCAAGGGAGAAGTACAACCCCACCAAATCTCTTAAGGGATAGGTCCACCACCTTCTCACACGATGGCTAGAACTAATCCTCCGCCAAATATCCCTATTCCATACTTGGCATCCCTTAACATTCATGATTTAACCAAACTCACGAATGATCCCAGTTGGCCCAATATGCCTACCAAACTACCTTCAGATATTCCAAAGTTTGAAGGAAAACCAGGGGATGATCCCACCAACCATGTTATGACCTTCCACTTATGGTGCTCTTTAAACAACATCATGGATGATTCCATCCACTTATTTTTGTTTCAACGAAGTCTGATGGGTTCCTCATCCAAATGGTTTGTGGATGAAAAATCAGGGTGCCATGTGACCTTTGAATCATTAGCCAAGGCCTTATTGTCATTTTTCCAACTACCAGTTCATCATGATATTGTCTTAGAACTTCTCTCGGAGTTCAAACAAACTATTGATATCCCTATAGCCGTTCACATCCATGAATGGCATCGACGCCATAGTTTGTGTAAAGAATAAACCACCAAAGAACAATGTCTTGATTGGTTTCTAAAATCACTCATCTCTGTTATCGCCAAGGATGTCACATCCAATTTTCCTTAGTCAGAAGAGGAATTCATCAACAAGGCCCAACAGGTTGACCTCATCTATGCTCAATTAGGTTACTTATACACAATGTTACATGATGCACCCAAAACCATACCATTTGGTCAGGACAAACCTAGGATGTCTCACGCTGTGGATGGGTTGACTTGTTCCATGACGCAACACAACCATTACAACCAACCGTCACCTATTTATGGTGTAACTCAGTATTCAAAACCCTATGGAGGGCCATATTATTACCCTCCCCCTACTTACCAACAATTATATCATGTTGTTACCCCTCAATCATTGGGGGGACCCCCACCAGTGCCCCCAATGCATTTGATCCCTTAGTCAAGTGTGGGTCCACCCCCAATCCCTACATGTGACCATAATAGTTGTGGAGGTACTTCAACTTCCTTTGAGCCATATGGATTGACTCCCCAAAACAATCCATATTTTCCATTTCCTGGTCCTCCATAGTCAGTTAATCCTCCATGAGAACACCCACATGTCGACGATAATTTTGTTCATCCCTCTCCCATTCAACAAATTCATTCTTTTGAACAATTGAATATGGAAAATCCGACCCATCAGCTGAATAATTCCAAGAATAAAGGGAAAAACTAAACAAATAATAACCTAAGACTAGGAGGAAATAACCCCCAAGGAAACCATCCCGTTGGGGGCAACTAGAATCAAAGCAACTAGAACTCCTAAGGGGACAACAACAACAAATGACCAGCGAAGAACAATAAAAATCTCAAAACAAACTTCCCCTTTGCTCTTTAAGTTGATTATGGAAATTATACTCACTATTTCCCCCAAATTGTCGACTTCAAACAGATGAAAGAATCCATGAACGCACAACGTCCTCCAACACTGCCTCCACCTCAGCAAGCCCCATAATAAGACTTGCAACATCCACCTCCGACCATTTTGCAAAACCCTATTTCACACCAAGGTGTGATGAATACCCAACATGAGGTACATCTGTCCCCACCTTAAATGGGGCAGTATCAAAACTCAGATCCCAATCAACCTGGAAATCGGATTGATCGCAACATCCTTCTTACCTGCGAAGAAGAAATTATTTTGCAAACACATGGTCACCACTATGGTGTTCCCCCTAAATCCACCCCAACTAGCTCGGAATCATCTCCAGCTACAACCGGAAAACCATTGATGATTCCACGCCCTAACACTGAACCAAACCCTTGTATAAATCGTATGTCATTAGGATGGAATGTCCATAACCCTCATGCTCGGGAAGCACATAACTATAATTTGGTCAAGTACTTAACACAATCTTCGACAACCACATCTGTATTGGAGGTCCTCCAAACTTTCCCAATTCAATGGAAATCCTTTATTTCCTCCTTGGGGGCGGTCGATCAGGATGATACTAGACTCATCACCTTTGATCTAGATAGAGGATAACTATGCCTCCCCACCCTGGTAGCTTTTCAGATACCAGTTAAGATTCAAAATATCACAATACATCGATGTATCATCGATGAAGGTGCATCCACATACATCATGTCCAAAGTAGTCTGGCATAAACTCAACTCCCCTGATCTAGTCCCATCTTCCATCACCTTGCAAGATTATGATGGTCGACCCTCATCCCCTGAAGGGCTCTTCCAAAATGTCCCTGTCGAAATCAGGCAAAAATCCATCTTAATCGACATTGAAGTTATCGACGCCCCGTTTGATTACAATATCTTGTTTGGACGTAGCTATATGTATGTTATGAAGGTGGTGGATTTTTCTGTTCTTCAAATGATGATGTTACCCCACAATGGGAAAATCATCACTTCCTCCCCAAGTTCAACCTCCTTGCGCACTATGCGAAAGGGAGGGACACCCCACTAATATATGTCCTACTCTTCCCAAGTTACGTAGTCTGATTCAGCTCCTGTGATCAACCACATTGCTTGCCACTCCAACAAGTACGCCCACTACTACTGCAGAGTCCCCAACCACATGCAATAAGGGTTTGCGAACCAAATTTGCTTGCACCATCTGTTTAGAATATGGCCACTACACTCATCATTTCCCAACTCTACCTCAATTTCACCAAATTTTAGCCATAGTACGCCAAACATCTCGGCCAGAGCCCTCTCATCCACCCCCTACCAAGGCTCACTTTACTAACATTCGATATGTTTTGTTAGTCATCCCCAAGCGAATGAGGTACCCTCCACAGTATTAGGACATCCACTTTATGTCCAGTGATCCCTCACACCCTGTACATGATATGATGTCTATGTCCTCACCATTGGACGACAATAACGCTTACCCAGTGATAGTCCCCTTTGTCACCTACCAAGATCCCTTGTATTCTCGCATTTTTCACTGCGACGAAGATATCCTGGAGGAACTCACTACCCTCGATTGCCCATGGAATGTGCTCCATCATCGAGCACTTTTTCTTTCATAGGAGGCCTTTCACCCGCCTTTCCAAGCCTCCATGTGCGCAATTGAAACCAAGGATTTTATTCCTTCAGGGAATATAAACTGGTTCAATAACCCTATCTCTACCCCATATGCTTTTGAAGAAGGAAACATGGCCAACATTTCCACCCCCGTCAAAATTGACATCTCCATTAAACTGGGAATCATAGAAGAAATCACCATTGGCGCCATAGGAGGATAGGACCACTAACCTATCTCTTTCCACTCTCAGATCGATCGAATCGTGCTCCTATAATCTCCAAATATCCTCATAATACTCTCGTCAATTCAGCTATGGTGTCGGGTACAAATGAGGTGGCATTATGGGCCCACCAACCATATATAGTTCATTTTTCCAAACTTCCACACTCAATTACAGGAGCCTAGGGCCTCCGTTTTCTGATGCATTCTCATCCACAGGATCCTTGTCCTGCCATCTACACATTCACAATCCCCATACCATCATCTGAACTTGGCCTCGGAGGAGCATTTTTTCTCACACCACGGTCAGGTATGCATGCTAATGTTCAATTTTATCAGATAACTTCTCTTTATTATTTATCATCATATATTGTTCACGTCAGGTATTTGGTTTTCATGTGTGCAGGTATATGTTCATCAAAGCAATGCCGCCCCTTCAGTTATATGTTCAACACTGGCACGTAATTATCCGCTCTATAAATCAATTGCATCGCCTAGTCATACCCTCTAACATTTACCTTTAGGGTCCTTACATCCGACTCTATAGTACCTTGACCTCTGTTGCATTGTGGTACTGTCACCCAATAACACTCTCCCCCACATTAATTGTCCCATTGATCATAATTCCCCTTGGTCACTTGAATTTCATGTTGATTTCACCCCTTAGGGATGGGAGTCCCAATAGTCTTATGCACTTTTGAGAATGAACCCCATACTTCTTCTCATCATATTTCTATATTTCCCAATGGACTCCCACATCATATCATCTCATTTCTATGGAGTACTACACCTGACAACGATGCCAGAAGATGTTGGTCCTAAGGTCTGCATCTGACTGCTAAAAGGCAAAGTTAGGCCACCTAAAAGTTTAAAATGATTGCTTATTTTAATTTTTTTTTGGTTGGTCAGAGGGTCATTATGTCAATAACCACCTATAGATTTACTTCGGAATTCTGGGTTTTGGGAGTTTCAATTGTGAAGCATGAAAAACCTCCCAGAAGAAAATCACTGAAGTGACGTGGTGGCCTGAAATCAAATGACGTCATGACTTCTGATATGTCCTGGAACAAAAGGTGACACGTTTCGTGTGGAAAAGGGTGAATGACACAACCAACTAACCTGGGATGAATGCCACGTGTCCTGCATCATGAGTTTTCCATGTGTATTAACTGTTGGTTGCCACGTGATTCGACACTTCAAGACTTCAACTCTCCGGGCTTCGGGACTTCGGGAGTTTCAAAATGTTAAGCATGAATATCTCCCAGAGGAAAACCACTGAAGTGGTTGATCCGATTCCACATGTCCCATCTGATGGATGGTCCCGATTTACTTCAGGAATTTGGGTCTTTTTCTCTTTGGGACTTTCGAATGTGAAACCTGAAAATATCTCGAAGGAAAATACCTGAAGTGAATGATCTGTTTCTGCATATCGTGACCAACGAACGGTCCATATTCTGTTAAGAAGTCTGGGCTTCGAGACTTCGGGAGTTTATGAATGTTAAGCTCAGATAACTCCCAAAGGAAAATCACTGAAGCGACATATCAAGTTCTCGGGACTTCAGTTCTTCGGGTCTTCAACATATCAGTACTTTGAAATTGATATTAAAACCTGCATGATTCTAGAACCCGAATGGATGAGAGTCGTTGATCTATGATTTTCTTGGTGGATCTTTACCGTCGAAAGTTTACCTGTATGTTCACATAGTCTGAGCCCGAAATTTGCTACTCTAGATTGCTGTGTTGTGTGCACGGGCATTTCCTGTGCATAGAAAAGGCTTGGTAGACTTGCAATGAGCTCAATCAATGGTGCACATGATGACAAGCATTCTGGAAAAAAAATATGACATGTATTTTATGATTTCAGAAAAACAGAAACAAAAGTGCGCGAAGACTCAAAAATGAATAAGGGCCAAGACACTCAATAGTGGGAAACTAACTTAACCACCAGAAAAAGGAAAAATTGATGAAGGCATAGGGAGAAAGAGAGAAGAGGTAGGGGATGCAGACCTAGGTTACAACACTTACTGCAATATCCTCGAAGTAGATGCACCATTGTTTTGTTTACCACCTATGTTTTTCCATATATCTACAAATGGAAATTTGTGCTCTTCTTCAACTTAGAGTCCATTAGCTCGCATAAATGAGATCAAAACTTTCTAGAGAAGTGAGAGTATCAATCTAATATTATAGATATAGGAAGTCCAAAATGAACCCATACATTAGCAAACAACATATGTGTTGTGTGTTCAACTGTGACATGTTTCTTCCATGGTATTAGAATACACATCTTGTTGAATCTATCCACCATGACATATAGATAATCATCGACATGTCTTGGACATCGACAAACCCCCTACAAATTCCATGGTGATACATCCCCATGGATGAGAAGGTACTAGAAGTGGTGTATATAATCCTAGCTTTCTATTGCTAGGCTTACTTGTGGCACACATAACACACCCTTTTGATATACTTGGAAATTGTTTCATTCATTTGAGGCCAATAACAATAACTTTGTAATTGTGTAATTGTCTTACCAACCCCAAAATGACCATAAATGAGAGATGTATGAGCTTCTCTAATTACATCCAATCTTTCATCTCTTGGTATACATAGTTTTCCAAGATGCTATAATAAATTCTCATGCATATAATAATCTGATTGTTGATTGTTGTGAGTTAATGCATCATATACTTCTTTAAAATCATCATCCCTAGAATATTGTTTTCCATAACTTTCATGTGCTAAAGGATTATACCTGAGTATTGTGGATGCATTAATTACTGGTATTGACAACATATCTGCACCCTTGTTATGAATACCCTTCTTATAGTTGATTACCAAATGATCTTTTTGTAGAAAACCCATCCACCTGAAGTGTTGTGAATGTTGTATCTTGGTTTGTGACTACAATTACTATAATGGTTGATGATTGGTATGAATTATTGTCTCCTTTCCCATTAAGTGATGCTTTGATTTCTTTACACTTTGTCCCAATGCATACAATTCCTTATCATATGTTGGATAGTTAATCACAAGTTGATTCAAAGTCTCAGAATGATAGCATATAAGTTTACCTCATTGCATCAATACTATGCCCATGGCATATCCACTTGCATCAGTTTGAATCTTAAATGGCCGTTGTAGATCTGGCAGTGCCAAAACTAGTACAATGCTTATCTTTTCCTTCAATTTCTCGAAGGATTTTTTCTAGTTTCCTCCCCATTGAAAGACTCGTTTAACACTTGTTAATGCATGTAGAGGTGTTTCTATGTATGATAAATTAGTAATGGATTTTCTCCAGTATTGTACTAATCCTAAGAAGTTCCTGAATTTGGTGGCAGTAGTTGTCTTGGTCCATTTTACAATGACTTCTACCTCTGTAGGATCTATGATTAACTGACCATTCACTACAATTTATCCCAAATATACAAGAGAATTTTTTCCAAATTCACATTTAGATAACTTGATATAAAAATTATCCTTCTTCAATAGTTCAAATATTTTCTTGACAAGCTTTATATGATATTCCCATATTCGACTAAAGATCAATATGTCGTCTAGATAGACAATAAAAAAATCATCCATGCAGGGTTGGAACACATCATTGATCCAGATTATTTTGAGAAGGAAATGAAGGAAGAGATATAACAATGAAATATACAAAGATATTGCGAGATACAAAAAAATATTTCAATAAACAATGAGATACAATAATGCATAATTTTTATTAATGAGAGAATGTACAGAAACTGTAAAATTACAGAGTGAGTGACTTGCTAGAATGGTGACATCTTATCTCTGAGAAGAGATGTGATGTATACACTCATTTCCAAGAATATGATGTTTAAAATGAGGCTCTAAAGGTCTATTTAGCATGAATAAAATCCCAAAACCCTAACCCCATAATATGAAAGGCCAAAAGGTGTGTGGGCCCCGATGGGGGTAGTTGATATGTCAATTTCCCAAGGGTGTAAATTTTGCATATAACGATCTTCGTTTGGGGAATTCCATACCTCATCATAAAGGTCTATCTGAGAAGAAAAAATTCCATTGAGGGTTATAGAATGTCTAGAATAACCCTTGGCCCCCCAAAATTATAAAAACGCATTGTTTAGAGCCTCAAAATGGCCTCGAAAGTTTGGGACTCGAAAAACTGTAAAAAACTGCCAAAATGGAAAAATATTCTTTCATCCAGTGGAATAGGTGGGTGGCCACTGATATCCATCTGGATCAATCCTTCCTCCTTAGGAAGCAATGGTATCCATTGCGTTGATTTCCCTTGGTAGATGGGAAAGCATTTTCTGAACTTGAACCTTGGTGAATTGCTTGACTTGTTAGAGAAGTTGTCCTGCTTGGCTTGTCGAAAGTTGTAACGAAGCTATTGTTGGAGGGGTTGGATCTGTTCAAACAACTAGATGCATGATATACCTGAGAGTGGGAGGACTCTGCTGGTGAAGATGCAATATGAAGGGATCTGTTATTACTTTTCTTGACTGGGCAGTGTGGAGGAACCCACGTAGATCCAGGAAGAATATCTTTCTTTTCTTCTACAATATTTTCAATCTACTTCTACTGGATAGAAAGGTATTGGGATGAGGTTGCAGTGGTTGTAGTTTCCTTCTTCTCACCTTTTTAATATATTGTGAAGAGTTTTAACTTTTTGGTATGAGATATTACTTTGTGACACTATTTGTTCAGTACAGTAGTCAGAACTACCTCTGCTATCCTATAGGGTTGACCCCTCAAAGTAACAATGATGATATGGGGTCGATACTCATAAACAACATGACGCTTCCACATATATGGCTGGCCTAAAAAAATATCACAGAATTCTAGTGGGGAAACAACACACAGTACCTCATCCTTGAAGGGATTGATGTCGTATGACAGTCAACACTACTAGCTAACATGAATATCTCATCCTTGAAAGAGCCATCCAATATTGTATGGCTACCAGTGTGTTGTTGTGGAAAATCCAATTTCTTGACAACCTCTTCTAAGATAAGGTTCTTCTGGCTTCCATTATCAACAATAAATGCAATGGTGTCCCCTTCACCCACATTTGTGAATGGAAAATGTGCTCCCCCTCTGCGGGATCCTCTGGTTCTTTTGGATGGATTGTTGTGGTCATGACAGTAGCAGTGGGTTTTGCATCAATTATCTATCTCCTTTTATAATTGTTTGAATCAAAGTACGATTTGGGGATCGACTCTATTTCTTTGAGCTCAGCTACCAATGAATGTTTCGAGTGACATTCATCGATGTTGTGCCAAGGGATTTTGTGGAAATCACACCACTTCCCAGTGTCCTTCATCTTCTAGTTTCCCTTCTTTTCCTATGGCTTGGACTGGTTTTCTTGAGGTTGAATGTTATGTGAGTTAGGGTTGCGGCCTTTACCATAATTTGGTTGTTTCGGATTTGCAGATCCATATTCCCACTTGTTTTGCTGCTTAAATTTCTACTCTATTTTGACAACATATATATAAGTGCCTCCCAGTGATGAGATGTCCAAAAACTCCATTTCGGTTTGGATGTATCTATGTAGAGCCATGCAGTATTTCAGAACCAGATGTCACTCAGAGTCTTTCATACCCAGCTTGATGCGCAATGTATGGAAGGTATTTGTGAACTCTGGTACTGTTTGGTCTCACTTTTGATGTAGTGTGGTCCATCTCATTTACTTGTCATCATAGTTTCCCATAGGGTAATATTACTCCTTGACCGCATCTATAAAAAAATACCAAGTGGGCTCAGCCCCAAATATTCTAGTCTCCTTTGTGGAATTTTTCTCCTAGTAAGTTTCTAACCAATGTTTGACATGGGGGAGAACCTTAAGGAGCACAAAGGTGATATTTTCTCTATTAGAAAAATTTTGAACAAAGAAATAAACTTCTAGCAAATTTAACCACTTTTCCAAAGAATCTACATCGATCTGACCTTAAAATACAGGTATATAAAAATTAACTGGTACCTCAAATGGGGTAGCATCTCCAAAGCGACTGCTTGATGAAGACACATCTATTATTTTCGACAATCGTTAAAGGATTTGGGAAAAATTATCCAACATCTCGTTGCTTTGTTGCCCGAGGGATTCCGGGAGAAACAACTTGATGGGATATTCTACTCCCTTGTTCATATTATCTTCTGCCATGGGAGGTTTCTTGGGATGGTGAGAGCAGTTATCCTCAAGCGAAACTAGCTCGAGACCTAACTCTTTATATCATGACCTCGTCGAGGACATGCACAAGAAATGAAAAGTAGTAGCATACTCTAATACCACTGATCTGGATTATTTTGATAATGAAATGAAGGAAGAGATATAACAATGAAATATACATATATATTGTGAGATACACAAAAATATTTCAATAAACATAGAGATACAATAATGCACAATTTTTATTAATGAGTGAAATGTACATAACTGTAAAAATATAGAGTGAATGAACTCGCTTAGAATGGTGGCATCTTATCTCTAAGAAGATATGTGATGGATATTCTCATTCATAAGAAGATTATGTTTACAATGAGGATTATAAGGAATTTTTAACATGAATAAATACTAAAACCATAGCCATGAAAGATCAAAGGCCAAAAGGTTTACGAGCCCCAATGGGGGTAGTTGATACGTCAACTTCCCAAGGGCATAAATTTTTCATACGATATTTGTTTGGGGGATTCGATACCTCATTAAAAAGTTATATCCGAGAAGTAAAACTTACTCTTAGGTCAAGGTATGTTGAAAAAAAACCATGGGCCCCCAAAAACCCAAAAAAACATTGTTTAGGGCCTCAAAACGACCTCAAAAATTTGGGACTCAAAAAACTGTAAATAAATGCCAAAATGGAAAATTGTTCTTTGAGCTAGTGGAATAGGTGAGTGGCCACCCATATACATATGGATCAATCATTCATCACTCTCATAAATGTTTTTGGTGCGTTGCATAACCCAAATGGCATAACCAACCATTTGAACAAGCCTTTCTTGGTCTTGAAAGAAGTTTTCCATACGTCACTTTTTGCAATTTTGATTTGATGGTAACCACTTCTCAAGTCCAACTTAGTGAAATACACATCATTATTTAACTGATCTAACAGATCATCAATTCTAGGAATAGGATAACGTTTATTTATCATAATCTTGTTCAGGGCTCGAAAATCAATACACATCATCCATGTGCCATCTTTCTTTGGAACTAATACAATAAGAGAAACACGCAAAGAGGATCTTGGTATAATGATTCTCGATCACTGATGACCTATACATTCCAATGTTCGGAAGAGAAACATGTTGCTGCAAATATATTTCATGTTCTACCTCCCTTTTAGGAGGCAACCCAGTAGGTTCCTGAAACAACTCATAATAATTAGATATGATGTTGATCAACTCTTGTTTATGATTTGGATCACAACCTGATAAAGCATATGTTATATATTATTCTTTTTGTTTCACTATCATGAGAGAAAAATATTTACTTGCACTCATGAGTTTCTTCATTTTCCCTTTTCTCACTAAAGAAAATTATTTTTTGTGCAACGAGCTCTGACAATATATTCAACCCCATCCTTGAAAAGATTACATTTATTTTCTTCTCGATAGAATACAACCTTCCTGTCAAATAGATATGGACTACCCAAGACAATGCCACAATTTTCAAGAGGCACAACATCAAACTTGACCTCATCAAAGAACTTAGTTTTAATTGCAAACCTGATCTTACACTGCTTTGTTACCTGCAACTTAGCATCGTCACATACCTAGCCTAATGAATATATCTTTTTGTGAGGTGTCGTCTTCTAAACCAATTTCTTAACAATCTCTTTAGATATTAGGTTAACTTGAGATTCACTATCAAATAAATTATCTACCTTTGTAAGCTTAATTATAAATCTGACATGAAAAAGCTCACTTCTCTTCTTTTGTTCAATATCACTTTCCATTTTGGTGAATTGAACTGAAGAATTTGAATTAATAGCCGATATACCTTTTCTTCCTATGGCCATGATCTTAGATTCATCTCTAGAATCTGACCCTATATCATGATGAGTTGATGTAACAGTCTTTTGCTTCCCTTTTTCCTTGAATTTCTTTGGTCATAATTCTGGATGCAGTTTCCAACACTATGATTCCTCATGTCCCTTTTTCTTACAGTGGGAACATGTAGGTATTCCCTCAACTTGCTTCACTGTGGCAAATTTATTCCTCTTCCATTTACCTTTTGGTTTCTTTTAGAACTCGAATGGATTCTTATCTTCGCTTGCATGCTTTCCCTTACTATCCTCTAGATGTGTATCTTGTACTGGAACCTTATCAATGTTATTATGGATAAATATTAGAATACTCTGATGAATATATGAGTGCGTGCCACCAATATACTTCAGAAGAGTTTCATGAGTATACAATAGAATCCCTAATGACAATGCCTTCCTTTTGAATTCTTTTGTATATGCCTAAATATTATGGTCTTTACCCTGTCTTAGATGCTACCATTCTATTATTGTTGTTTGCATATGTGTCAGTGGATATACTTATTTCCTTATAGCCTTAGTAAACTTATCCTAGGAAGAGATTTCCTTACCCTTGAACAA
>WSFP011500676.1:0-13894 GCA_009831015.1 Picea engelmannii | reverse complement strand
CTTGAAGTCAACTGTCATAAAACTCAAAGTCATATTTTCCCTTGCTGATGCTATTATCCTTTAGTCCTTCTTTTTGAAAGAGGCGTGATAGGCCTCTGTTTTTAGCCTTTTATTTGAATAACACCTCCCTGCATACATGATTGATTAGCAAATGATATTTTATTTAACCATACATGACAACTCTTTTAAAATACTAAATGGATTTTGGCTCAGCAATATATTAGACTCATGCAATCCAATCCATACAAATTGCTTTACTATTAATCAATGAGCAGGGGGTGAAACCGGGTTTTGGGATATGTGAGGGGGTTTTATTGAGCGAAAATATGATATAATGGGGGAAAAAACATGGTTACTGCTCAATGAAAACAACAATCAACTGTAAAACAAGCCAATAAAACATCACTGCAATCCACCCAAAACACTGCCACTTTCATCTATCTCAACACAAAAGTTCCCTTGGCTGTAATCAATTTCAGAACAAGGAGTGAAAGAAGGATATGGGATACGTGAAGGGTTTGTAATTGGTAGAAAGTGAGATCATGGAAGGGGAATAAAATGATTACTATTTATGAAATTAATCAAGCGATCCATAAAATATTCTGTAGTAAGACTAGATGTACCATCCAATACACAATCTTTGACTAAATAACAATTCCTGTACATCTAACTAGTTTACTGTTCATTTATCAAAACTTTAACACAATGCTATTGCAAAACAATAAGTTTTCCATATGATTTGTGAGAGGCACTGTTGCCACAATCTGCATTTTATAACAATTTACGAACAATCCCCATTTCCAATCTATTACTATAAAAATCAACCACTGTCGAGTTATTTCTTCAGTCGACAAATACAATCCACAATCATGTTTTCAAAATAACAACGAAGTCACTATTGCTGCAATAGAGCCCATCAAAATTTGTAATGATATTCGTTCTCATATATATATGTAGTAAAAGATCAATTTTACAGGCCTGAAAATGACAACTCATTATACAACCAACGACCCTCAATTAGACACAATCTATGAAGGAGTAGTTTTCCCAGGGAATATAGTTCTATCCTTGTAAACAAATAATCCAAGGTGACTTAAAAGCTGAGCCACCTACCCAACACGATTTTCATCAATAGTGGTCAACTACAATAAATAACGTGCTTAAAACTCAGTGGGTATCACTGAGTATGAAAACAAGTCATCCATACTACACATAGTGTGCGACTGACAAAATCCCATAGTGTAACATACACAACAAACATACGATCATGATATATCTCAGTATATTGTGCCAAGCTATTGATTCAGTCACTCGTGATTGACCAGGCTGCGCATGCTCATGATTATTCAACCAATAAACAAAAAGATGCAGTAGATATATCCAGTCCAATAATCATTTGTCCCCAAAGAGGACCACAATTACCCCGCCCAATAATTTACTTTGCAAAACATTATTAATAGAACGCGACATGTGTGAACAACACCCATCATTCGTAACCAATGCCAACCATAATTCAAATTTCCTTAAGTGAAATGACTAGTGATTGCACATCAATAAACAATTCGCCATTGTGGGAGAAAATCAATCAACCGAACAAACTGTAGTAGCTATGCGTATCCACACATCAAATTGAATCGGGGTAGAGGCATTCTTCATTAACAATACTGAGGTGGATTTGTACTTCGAAAGTGAGAATGCAATGTAGGGTTTAACATTATCATCAGGAAGTCAGTAACTACACTCTAAAACAAAATGACTACCATACGACCGACTGGGTGAATCCATATTCAAAGTAATCGACCATACATTCAACCCACAATAACCCATTGCAAATGGACATGCACGCTAGTATTCTCTATAGAACTTCAGACTGGGGGAATTAAGGGTTTTCTCGGTAGCCACCACAGGAAGAATAGAGCCAATGTTGGTGTGGCGAATGTAATTTAATGCACGCAGGGTATAACCCTCGTGCATTTCAATCAAACAACCACCACAGTGCAGTAAAGACAGGGCTGATTAAGAACATGAAAAAGCCACTTCATGACCTCTAGTGGTGAAATCAATCAACTTCCCATATGTACGATGCATGGTGATACTAATACTTTAGCCATAAAACCCATAAAAACCCGCAGATTAATTACAGCAATGCAAAAACGCAAAAATATCCCAGTAAGATCAATAGGATCTTCCAAGTAACTAACAAAGATAACAAAGATCTCTTGTGACTGCTAGCACCCATTAATGTTACAAATTCAACCTCATTTCAAAGAGAGTCATCAATGTAACATTCACAATCACCATTACACAATCACAATACTTAAGGAGAGCACAACTAATACACTTGAGCCAAAATCCATTTCATAACCAAAGTAGATTCATGAAGGGCCAAAAAAAAGAACATACCTATAATCAAATGTTTTAAACACGAGTTGGCCAAGTGGTTCCTCCCTGCTAAGAAATCAAAACATAACCACAACCGTAGTGTTTGGAAGATAGCCTGACCATGGTGGCATCCATCGAAAAGGGTAAAGGTGATGTGCAATAAATGCACATCACTTACCTACTCTAATCTCATTCAATTCTTAGTACACACTAGCTATTAATCCAACTAATCATCCACCTTGAAACAACAACCTTTAATTTCCAAGAGCGCCACCGTATCACATATTACCATCTCTATTATGCAAAAATGTGCACCAACTATATTATATAAAACCTTTATAACTTGCATGGCTATCCTATACTAGCTAGGATTTGCCCCAAATATTTTCGATGCATATAGTATAGTATGTTAGCATAGGACAATTTCTTCTTTCAACCTTTTTTCATTTGTTATTACTAACCTGTGTTTGTTGCAGGTGTCACAAGTCCTATATCTAAGAACAATCAATAATGATACCCTGAAATGTTTCGATATAACTTGATCCTGAAACAACAAGGGAACCATGTATAAAATTTCTGATCCATTATCCCATCCAACAAGATATAGTCAACCACAAAAGTAGTGTCAAATAGTGTCGCATAACACCAGGCCTGATCTTCAATAGTACAAGGGTGTCCCACCTACTAGTATTATTTATCTTTTATAATAATAGGCTTTAGCAATACTTTGCGGGTGAACTATGTTGACTTTTTCAATCGTGAACAAATTAGCGACTCGACAGGGAAATTTGTTTTTAACAGATTTAGAACTCATTACTCATGGTTTCGCAGACTAGGACAATAATCTTAAGAAGACATAACTCGAATGATTATGCAACAAGGGGAAGTGAGCGGATTTAATGGAAAGATGACCGAGAATTCGAGAATATCTTATGAAAAATGTTAAGTATGAGGGGTTTTACCACTGTATGCATAATCCATTTACTAGAATCCGTTCTTTAACCTTTAAGGAGGAAAATTTATAGATTTGTTCTTAAACTCTCAATGGATGAAGAAATGGAGAGAAGAAGCGGGAGATAACCAATTATTTATAAGACAACTGTGGAAATATATGACAATTTCAAGGGTCCTTTAGAGATGACATGATAACAACTATGTAATCTTGATTGTTATTTAATAACAATTCTTGCATGAGTGTCATTGTGGAAAATATGATCCAACATCTTATTCTCTACCAAAACTAAACGATGACCGAAAACAAGCTCAACAAAACTAAATTGTAAAAGATTAAAATGGCAGAAATAAAGTGACAGAAAAGTAAAGGCAGTAGGAAATAATTAAAACAAAAAACAACTACTGTAAGAAGAACAAAACAAAAAAAACGAAAACCTGAAAATAGAGCTAGACTACTAAAATATAGGAAATCCAGACAACGTAGAGATTTTCACGTTGGTTCCATGTAATGCTTTAAGTGAGAACCGTTAGTACTGTAGGAAAACAATCGCTCCTGCAAATATTTTAGAATGTAAGAATTTGTACCTAAGACAAAAGCGATTTTGAAAGGACCCAACCATAATTTCTGAAATTTTGAATGTCTTCCCTTATCAGCGTGAGCCAAATCCCTTATTATAACTTTTTCATTGACCTTAAACTTGACAGTTTTGACACTCTTGTTGAAATATTTCTTAACGGTCTGTTGTATCCTTTTAATATTATCCAAATCAAACATCCTTTGTTCTTCCAAAGCTAGTAATACATTTACTCTTTGTGAAACATCTGAAGAATTTAATTCTTCGGTCTGTAGCATCAACCTTAAGGAAGAAAGTTCCATCTTGGTTGGCAGGAGGGCTTCTTGACCATAAACCAGCTGAAAAGGGGTACAACCAGTAGTTACTTTGGCAGTAGTTTGATCTTCCCAGAGGGCATAAGTTAGGAGAGTATGCCACTGGCGAGGTTTATCCTCGATGAGCCTTTTGATGATCCTCACCATATTTTTATTGGTGGACTCAGATTTCCTATTTCCTTGGGGATAATAAGATGATGACATGAAATTTTTAACCCCCAACTTGGCTAGAAATTGAGTCAGCTTAACATAAATGAAAGCGGGACCGTTATCTGTAATAATTTCCAATGGAAGACTGAATCTGGAAAAAATATTATTTTCAAGGAAAGAAATTACCCGAACGTCTGTGGAATGTTTGAGTGGGACAACTTCAACCCATTTTGTAAAATAGTCTATGGCTATCAATATAAAAACTTTCCTAGTTGAATAAGGAGGGTTAATAGAACCAATAAAATCCAATCCCCACTTTGAAAAGGGAAAATCTGGCAAGACAGGTTGTAATGGCATGGCTGAAAGGCGTTCTTTCCCAACAAAATTTTGGCATTTGTCACAGGACATCGAAAAAACATAAGAGTCGTGAAAGATCAAAGGCCCGTAATATCCCTTCCTAATAATCTTGAAAGCAGTGGTCTTTGTAGAAAAATGACTGCCTACATGAATGACATAGCTTGAAGAACCGTGGGCTTCTTGCATCAATTTTTGTGCATCTTTGTTGGCCCTTGACCAAGTTTTGAGGATCCTTGGTCATGTTTGACCTAATTTTGGGACTTTGACAGGATGTCGAAGGCATAGCGCAAGAAAAAGAAGAGATTATGGGATCTCGACCCCTTTTAGGGCCCTTTTTGGGATTTTGGATTATGTAACGGGTATGGGAATGTTTTCCCATGGGTTTACCCATGCTTAGGCCTATTTTGTATGTATAAATAGAAAGATAGGAAATGTAAGAAGTAGTTATTGCAAGTTGGTTAAGTGCTAGAGTTGGATCTATGTGATAAAAAATTGTAAGGCTTTGTGCATCTGTGTGAGACTTTCATAGCTAAGTGTAAGTCATTGTAAGGGGTTGTGACAAGTTGCGTGCTTAGACCTACTCAGGGAAGGAGGATCTAGCGAGTTGTGCAGATCTCCTGTCCTCTGCGGAGTAGGGTTTTTGAGGCTCTATGCATGTAACCTATTGAAGAAGCTAAGAAAGAAGAGAAGAGTTGGTGGACGTAGCCCTACGGTGGGGGTGAACCACGTACATGCTGTGTTGCTCTGCTTTGTGCAATGTGTTGATGTGCCTATATGTTAATGTGCTTAGTTATTTAATATAGATAAATAATTTGTCGATGCTTAGTGATTAATAGTATAAATGAATGTTAGATCTAACTTATATAGATGTTCATAGTGCCAAATCTATTAATATTTGATCTGTTTCGTCGAGCTAAGTGCTGTTAGATGCTAAATCTGGTTGAATACTACGCTGTGCTGTAATTAGGGTTTAACTACACTGTAACTAAGAACTAAATATTGATAAATATAACTGCTGAGTGCTCTATTAAGTGATTAGAATCAAAGATCTGTGTCCCAGCTAAGGTTGCAGACACTGGAGTCCTGTAACCACCCCTGCCTCTACCTCGGGTGAGACTTCATCTTCTTCCCAGGTGTTGCCAAAAGGGCCGGTAGTTATGGTTTTGTTGGTGCACTGTTGTAGCGTTGAACCCTAGTTCTTCCCCTGTGCCAACAAATGGTTCTGTTTCCAGGACCTGAAACTATGATTGATGGGAACTGAGGAAGAAGAAGCTCTGTGAAAAAATCTGACCTGAAACTATGATTGCTAGGAACTCAGGAAAAAGAAGCTTTGTGCAAAGATCAAACCTAAAATTGTGAAATCTCTGTGCATAGATCTGTCGCTCTAGTGTGCAATATTATACTTTATTTGTGAAGCTCTGTGCTAAAGAAAGAAGTCTAATCTGCATAAAAGAGGTAATATCTAAACGCTTTGTGCTCTGATAAAGGTAAGAATAGTGAAAAGTTTTAAGATCTGGAAGCTTTGTGCTCTGCTGAAGATAAGATTAGTGGAAATTTTTGTTTGTAAAGTATGGATCTAGGTATGTTTAATAAGATTTATCCTAGCTTGAAAACTAGGGCACTGATAGAAGAAAGAATATTTGATATGAGTAGATCTGATAAGAATAGTGAAAGATATGTTATACCTATGCATAGAAAGAATGTTTGGACTAACAAATGGATGTAGGATCCTAGAAATAATTTTTTGCAGGTTAGCTACCATGATCCTTGTGTGCAGTACATGAAAGGCTGGGGATCATTTAATAGAAAGAGAGGATTAATCCTTCGTTACAGTTGCAGAAGATCGAGATATCTGGCTAAGGAATTCCCTAGAAAAAGATGTAGTTTCCTCTGTTGCAAATCTATGGACCATGAAGTATTGGATTACACTAGAATGATTGCTAAGGTTGAAAGAATTAATATGAACTAAGAAAACCCTAAGGCATATCCGGAAACTGAGATTATGATAGAACTCCAGAAAGGATAAGAGAAAGTATTACTACAAATGCAAGGAACCTTGAATGACCACCGACACATCGGCTTATTAGAGATCTTTAAAGAAAAAGAATGTATTGAAGTAGGAATAAGAGACTTCGACATTGACAGTGTTATGGATGAGGAAACATGGTGAATATCATGACTGAGAGAAATTGGGAAATTATAGAAAATCCTGCTATGATTCCTTCATTAGGAGGAATAGGATTATTCAGAGGAAAGATGATAACCCTACGTGGAAGACTTACCAGGATATCTATGAGTGCTCATGGAACTTCAACAGAGGAAGAATTTGAAGTTGTTAAATTTATTGAGAACAATGCTCTATTTGCTATGGTATTAGGAAAACCATGGATTGAAGAAGATCAGGCTAGAAGGAAAGAAGAAGAAGTCTTAGAAAAAAAGAAGCAAGAATTGAAAGATTTCATGACTAGGAGGATTGCACACTTGGTTGAAGAACAAGAGAACCAAGTGAAGCTACTTCAAACTAGAGATTTTGATGTCTAAGTTGGAAGAACATTAGAATACCTACAAAATATTGAAGTACCTATTCCAGGTACAGATGAAGTATTACCCTTGATTTCTAGGAAGGAACCTCAACAACGTGAAGTTACTTTGCCGAAAGAAGATAAGAACTAGAATGGAAAAAGGAATTCTGAGATGAAGCTCACTGGAAAGAAGGCTAGAAAACTAAGTAAGAAGAGAGCTAAGATTGAAAAGTTACCGAAGGTTCCCAAGGGAACTTCGCAGAAGGAAAATTTGCAAAATTGGAGCTTCGCTGGAATATCAGAACAACATCACATGACACTTCGCCATGGTGAAGCAATATAGTCATTAGAGACAGTATATCCATTCGACCGACGGCCCGAACGGGTAGAAATGCATTTATGATCAAAAAGTTCACCACCAGATCATTGGGACTATGCCACAACGGACAAGACTGAGTTAATGAAGGATTTTCACCCATTGCAAGAGATCCGTTGCCAAGTTATCTATTTATCCCATCACACCATGCAACAAGAACACTTTTTATTACCGTGAATCTGAGCCCGCAGACTAGTTGAGTTCGCACAATGATCACCACGTTAGTTCCATCTATCCCATTGCATTGAACAATTTTTCTTCAAAGCCGAGACATTCAACCATGAGTGTGCATGTTATATGAGCTTAGCATGATAGAGAAGATTGTCAAAGAAGTTCTTATTGACCTAATGACTGAAAGAGTAATGTATGAAAGAGCGATGCCTGCAAGTATTCAAGAGTCATCGACGAGAGGACTGCAAGCCTCTCTGTCGACTACTCGTGGAGCTGGACCATCCTGACCATCAACAGAAAAGAGACCCAAACACAGAGACGACCTAACCAATGCGAAGCTGATCTTGTTCATATTTCCCAATTACATCCCACCTCTAGCTGGGGCAGTGCGTCGAGATAGTGTGCCAAGGGAATTTGAGTACACCATGATTACTGCGTACCTCCCGAAGGGGATACGTGTAGTTTGTGCACAACAGGATAAGATCACATCGTTGAAGTTCAGTGACTTCAACCTCAGAGATTGCAAAAACTATAGTATGCTTTCCCCATATAAGTACCTGACCAAGACGAAGGGGAAGAACTCAAAGATAATCCATCAACCATGGATGATGAACCTCACGTAGTCCAGTCTGTTAAATGTCATGAAGATCCCACACTTCAGAAGGCACCATGAAGTGAATGCCTATGTCAAGTTATTGCTTTCATGCTACCATGGCAGCTACCTATGGCTATACCACCAGATTACAGTGGACTCGACATTGATCCATAGGATCACAGGCTTGAGTATGCAAGGACCTGATCCACAAGAGTTCTATCTAGGAAAATCCATAGACTACACACTAGCCCAGAAAATCAAGGATACATATGGCGATGTCGAAAATGGAACACGAGGCTACAAGGTATCCTCCATCCAAAATGGCGCAGTGCGCCTCACCTGTCAGCTAACTGCAGGAAATTTAGTAAGGAATAGCAAACCTACACAGGTCACAGGATTTGTTGTTGACCTCGCAGGAAAGTGTGTAGAAGGTTTACAGATGAACTAGGCGAAGTACCTGGTGAATCAGTTGGAGCTAGATTGCCGCAAAGCCTAGGATCAGGGCTATGAGTTCCATTTCAGCTGGCTCCTGATCCTTATCACCTTTGTTTCCTGGGAGAAGCCTGAAGGTGCGACCTTCTCATATATTGAACCATTCGAGCCGCTTGTCACGAAGTTTGCTACCCTTTGGTACTTGAGTGATATGGACAAACAGTGGCAGTCGAACGTTGTTTTTCATACGTAATACCTTCAGCTGAAGAGAGCCATAGAAGAAGAACCTTGCATGACTCCGAACACCTTACAGATATTCCGACCTCTGATGAAGTTCTGCACAGATAGACACTTCATCTACCTTACGATGCGAGCCAATGAACATAAGGAACAACTGTAGTGATACTACAAGCTCACGGAAGACGATCTTGAGGAGATCACTAAAGATTGGTTGATAGATCTCCTTATTCCAGTAGACTCTGTAGAGATGTCTGACCCTAATAGCCCAGAAATCGTGCATGATACACCCGGACCCAACAAAATGAAGAAGATCGAAGAGGTCCAAGAATTAAGCAGTGCTTCAGGAAATACTACTTCAGTATCACCTGACTGAGGGGGTGATGATGAAGCAGAAGAAATGAATGGTAAAGGAGACGAACAAAAGCAAGGTGAAGTAACACCGCCAAGATGAGACTGATCCCCTGAAGAAGAGGAAGGTTTCTCCCACAAAACCTTCTTCCTGGAAGAAATTGAGAGCCACTGTGACCAAGATGAACACCGTTCTTATTACTGATGACTTCGACTTCATCATATCCACCCTCAATGATGGTTCACTGGAAATCGTTGAGAAACAATAAGCTAAGTAGTAGGAAATGTATGACAGACTTAAGGTCAAGTTCCGATGGGTACAGAAGGCCCTTCAGTCTAGTCGTGCAGTGTCCACTACTCCCTTGTCATTAGGAGAACGAGAGTTGGGGGATGAGCCAACCCAACTCCTCCGATTAGATGATGTTGTCGAAGCTTGTCTTCGTCGCACATAAGAAGAAGAAGATCAAGCTACCCAGACCTTGAAGAAAGTACAAGGCGACATTGTAGAACAATGCATAATTGTAGAACACAAGAAGGTTGCTATCCAGGCTAAATTTGAAGCGGAGAAAGCACAACTGCAACAAGAGAAAGAATAGTTGCTCGCATAGAAACTTGAAGTAAAATAAGCAGTAAATAGAGCCCTCTGCTCTATGACAGGCTTAGAGCTACAGGCTGAAGACCGAGTCACACACCAAGTAGAGCAGCTCATAGAAGCTATCCAACAACTACAACACCGAGTAACAGATTTAGAGCTCGCAATGTACCTAACACCCGCATGATGTAAGGGACCAAAGGGAAGCAACTGTTCGAAGCACAATTGAAATAATAAAAGTCCTTTCCCTAGAATGCAAGAAACTGAGTTATCGAAGTGCCCAAATGTATGAACAACTCATTGAGGATCTAGAATTGAAGGCACTAGAGTCACAACTCTAGGAAGTGAAGTATCAAGCAGAGACAATACATGCGAAGTTGAAGCCCCTGTCAGCTGTGGAAAGAATGAAGCGATCCCAAGAGAAATGCACTACCCAGTAGAAGGTCCATACTAT
This sequence comes from Picea engelmannii, assembly GCA_009831015.1. Classification (NCBI taxonomy): domain Eukaryota; kingdom Viridiplantae; phylum Streptophyta; class Pinopsida; order Pinales; family Pinaceae; genus Picea; species Picea engelmannii. Next base: position 3,432 of record WSFP011500676.1, on the reverse strand, counting down.
TCAGAGTAGAGTTATGGAAGTAAATTAGAGTCTCCAAGATGTACATGACCAGGCTTACCAACTGTTCACAGAAATTGAAGGTCGAGGAGTGGAACTGGAGCAAGTTGTCACTACAGCTAAACAATGCCTCGAGGGACCTGTCAACGAAGCAATCATACAAGAGTTCACTGAACAGGAGGCCGTAGCACATCAAAAATTCGAAGCAGCTCGAGGATTTTGAAGTAAGACTAGTCAGATCAGAGTGACTCGGGACGAGTCACAGGTGAGTGTTGGGGGCATGTTGGCCCTTGACCAAGTTTTGAGGATCCTTGGTCATGTTTGACCTAATTTTGGGACTTCGACAGGATGTCAAAGGCAAAGCGCAAGATGAAGCAAAGATCATGGGATCTCGACCCCTTTTAGGGCCCTTTTTGGGATTTTGGATTATGTAATGGGTATGGGAATGTTGGCCCATGGGTTTACCCATGCTTAGGCCTATTTTGTATGTATAAATAGAAATCTAGGCAATGTAAGAAGTAGTTGTTGCAAGTTGGATAAGTGTTAGAGTTGGATCTGTGTGATCAAGAATTTTAAGGATTTGTGCATACTGTGTGAGACTTGCAGGGCTAAGTGCAAGTCATTGTAAGGGGTTGTGACAAGCTGCGTGCTTAGGCCCACTCAGGGAAGGAGGATCTAGCGAGCTGTGCATATCTCCTATCCTCTGCGGAGTAGGGATTTTTGAGGCTCTATGTATGTAACCTATTGAACACGCTAATAAATAAGATAAGAGTTGGTGGACGTAGCCCCAGGGTGGGGGTGGACCACATACATGTTGTGTTTCTCTACTTTGTGCAATGTGTTGATGCGCCTATATGTTAATGTGCTTAGTGATTTAATATAGATGAATACTCTGTCGATGCTTAGTGCTTAATAGTATGGATGAATGTTAGATATGACTTATATAGATGTGCTTAGTGCCGAATATGTTAATATCTGATCTGTTTCATCGAGCTAAGTGCTGTTAGATGCTAAATCTGGTTGAATACTGGGTTGTACTGTAATTAGGGTTTAACTGCGCTGTAACTAAGAACTAAATATTGATAAATATAACTGTTGAGTGCTCTGTTAAGTGATTAGAATCACATATCTGTGTCCCAGGTAAGGTTGTAGACACTGGAGTCTTGCAACCACCCCTGCCTCTACCTCGGGTGAGACTTCATCTGCTTCGTAGGTGTTGCCGAAAGGGACGGTAGTTAGGGTTTTGTTGGTGCTTAGTGATTTAATATAGATGAATAATCTATTGATTCTTAGTGCTTAATAGTACAGATGAATTTTATATCTAACTTATATAGATGTGCTTAGTGCCGAATTTGTTAAGATTTGATTTGTTTCTTCGAGCTAAGTGTTGTTAGATGCTAAATCTGGTTGAATACTACGCTGTGTTGTAATTAGGGTTTAACTGCGTTGTAACTAAGAACTAAATATTGATAAATATAACTGTTGAGTGCTCTAGTAAGTGATTAGAATCATAGATCTGAGTCCCAACTAAGGTTGCAGACACTAGAGTCTTGCAACCACCCTTGCCTCTACCTCGGGTGAGAATTCATCTGCTTCACAGGTGTTGCCGAAAGGGTCGGTAGTTAGGGTTTTGTTGGTGCGTTGTTGTAGCATTGAACCCCGGGTCTGTCCCTGTGCCAAAAATCTTCATTGTTTACACAACGAAGTAAAACACCATCAACAGATATTTGAAATAATAGGTCTCCTATAATGACGTATCTTGCAGATTCAAGATGAAGTCTTCTCCTTTGATGAGTGTCTAAATTGTCTGGACATATCTGGTTCTGTAAATAATAAACCAAATTTTTGTACCAAGGATGTTTAGACACAGGGATGGTCTGATCGTCAATGTAAAAGAGGGTTGAAAGGGAACTATCTTCTTCCTCAATTTCTTTGTCATTCTCAGCATGCTGAGATAAGTGAAGGGATAGGTCACGTCCCTTGATAGTGGAAGAAGTCACGATATTCAAATCATTCTCTTGGATCTTGGCAAGCCAATGTGCAAGTTTTCCTGAAAGATAAGTCTGTGAGAGAAAAAACTTAACAACAGGTAAAGGGACTTTTACCAACATATGCTTACCTAAGATGTAGTGGCAAAACTTTTCAACAAATTTAACAAGAGAAAAAGTGTGTTTCTCAATAAAAGAGTATTTAAATTCATCCTCAGACAAACTTTGACTCATGTAAGCCACATGTTTTTCATTTCCTTGACTATCATCTTGCATAAGGACAACAAAAACTGCATCCTCAGTGGCATTAGTATAAATCGTGAATTCCCTCTCAAAATCCGTCTTTGCCAAAATTGGTGTGGAGTTGATTGCTTTCTTAATCCATTCAAAAGAATTTCCAACCTCATCAGTCTAGGAAAAAGAATGGTCCTGTTTAAGCAGATTATGGATTGGCTTGACCATCATTGCAAAATTTGGAACAAACCTACGGATGAAGTTAATAACTCCCATAAAGGCTTGAACCTCTTTCTTGGAAGTAGGAGCAGGAAGGTTAAGGACAACAATGATTATTTAAGGATCTCTACTTATTCCTGAATCAGAGACAATATGTCCAAGGAGCTTGCCCTCGGTAACACCAAAAATGGACTTGGAAGGATTTAGGGAAATTCCAAATTTCCTACACCGCATGAGAACCTTCCTCAGATGGCCAAAATGATATGATCAGATTTTAGAGTAAACTGTTAAGTCATCAAGGTAGATTTTAATGATCTTACCGATCAAATCGTCAAAAGATAATTGCATAGCTCTTTGAAAAGTGGCACCTGCATTAGATAAACCAAACGACATACGTTCATAAGAAAATGTACCCCAATGAGTAATAAAGGTGGTTTTATATTTATCTTCCCTTTTTAACTTGATTTGATTGTAACCGAAAAACTCGTCAAGTAAGGACATCATTTGTGAGCCTGCAACTTGCTGCAAAATCATTTCCATGTTGGGAAGAGGGAAGTGGTCCTTTATACTAGCTCGATTTAATGTGCAAAAATCAACACATAATCTAATCCGACCAGTTGTTTTTCGAACATGGACTAGATTTGAGACCCATTAAGAATATTTGACTGGAAAGATAATTCCAGCCTTCAAAATTTTTTCCAACTCCTTTCGAATGGTTTCTTCTAGCACAGGGTTGATAGGTATTTGTTTTTTCCTAACTGGTTTTACACCTTCCTAAATGGAGATGGCATGTTTTATAAGGCTAGGGTCAAAACCACGAAGATCCTCATAAGACCAAGCAAAAGCATCTCGAAATTCACCAAGCAACCTGGTGAACTTCTCCTTCTCTTGATCTGAACATTTGACACTTATTTTCACGTTATTTGGAGTCTTGGGTGTCCCAATGTTCAAGGAGATGGTCTCACCACCTTCCTTTTCGACTCTTCTTCATTTT
>WSFP011500673.1:0-13894 GCA_009831015.1 Picea engelmannii | reverse complement strand
TAGAACAAGTCAACCATGGAAAGCACAATAAATGGAGGAAGAAGGTAAGAAACCATAAATCATGTCGAGACTCAACTAGCAATAGAGAAATAATATGTTATTCTAGGTGAAGAATGTACTACACAGTCTCACCTGAGATAATACTATGGGTGACTGCAATGCTCAGATGCTTGGAGTATAGGAAAGAGTGTGAATATGGGATTGCAATTAATTTTCTTATGCCTTGTCCTAGATATTATTTCTATTATTCTTAATATTATTTTAGCTGTTAAATATATGCATGCATTCTAATAGATCTAACATATAACAAATCTCACAGATTTATCCATTCATCCCTTCATAGTATAAATAATTGCAGAAGGTAACATGCAATCAATCACAACACATAACATAGGTGTTACCATGGTTCACCTCCTCCTGGGCTACGTCCACAAAGATCTGGCTTCTTATGCTGTTTTATTTCGAATTCTATAATAAATGGCGTCACGCACACTACAGTTCTGTTCATAAAATATCAAAACAGGTTCCACCATCCTCTATGAGGCTGATTAGATCACCCCAGGATCCTCATCCTGTGATCTAAACCTCAATATATAGCTACTTGACTCTCCTACAACTCAACAAATTACAAAACTGGTATTAGGTCTTACGGTAGTTTCCTTAACCAACCAGAAAAAAACTTAGGAATCTCTACCTAAACCTCCTAGGTACTTATTTATACTAACTTTTATCTTATCAACCATTACGCTCTCTTACAAAAAACCTAACCCTAATGTGGTTAGGCTTTCCTGCATGCACACCTTGCACACTTTCCTCCTTTTGCATGTGGCTTTCCCTCACACGTGTTTCTCCTACCAGCTATCCTTCTCCAAAATTGTCCTTATCTCCCAAAAATGGATTTTTCCTCCAAATTGGCCTATGCCCAACATGCCCCCAAGACTGACATGTAGCTCATACCGATCCACTCAGCTAGTGCGTGATGCCTCAACAACCTCTGCTAGGTTATGGAACTTGTTTGCAAGTTCCATTCCTTTTTCCTAGACTTGCACAACCTTCTCTTTGAGCGCTTCTAATGATTGCACTGTGATATCCTCCCAGATCATTGTTGCACACTCTGTCTGTTCTTGCGCCATGTTATTCTTCTCCTCCTTCAAATGCATGATCATCTGTGTTTCTTTCTCTTGAAGGGGTTCCATTTGCGCCTATCTTTCCTGCTTCTACGTTTGCGCTGCTTTTAACTCTTCCTACAACTTCTTCATCTCTTGTGTTCCTTTTAGACGCTCTATGATACTCATTATCTTCTGCCTCTGCTTGAGGTCTTGGATTGCTGCACTTAATTTTATTTCTTCCTGGTCCTATTGCTGGACCTAATCGTCGTTCTCCATCTCTTTCCAAAGTTGCACTGCTTTGTCAAACCATCCTGTTGCTGTGGTGATTTTTCTTTCCATATCATCGATTTAGCTTGCAACTTCATGTTTCCTTTGCTCCTTTACCTCCTGGGAAGTATTTGGATTGAGATTTTCTTTTATCTCCTCGATCTCCTTCCTATAATGATCGAGTACCTATGCGATGAGGTTGATTTTTTCCTTGAAACTTCTTTCTACTGCTTGCATGCTGTCAAGGATGCGATTATACACCACTGTCAGTCCCTGATCCATTTTTTTTACGCATTCTTTTTATTCTTTGGTTTTGAGCTTGACCTTCTCGAATACCATTTATAAGGCTTCCTTGCCATTCTTCGTATGCCATAATTACGTTGCATTTGTTCTTGCAGGTGGCTGCAGCTCCTACACGACACTGGCCTGAAGATTTTACAATGCCTTAATAGATATTCTTTCCATTACCAACTCTTTCTGTGCTAGATCCTTTAGTGGTTTCTGGGCTACATTCGCATCCATATGCAACACGATCGATGTAACTTGGAACTTTGGGCTCATCTGCGCTATGGTTTGGACTATAGCTTTCTCACTCGACGCGGTCCTTTCCTCTTCTTTTGTTACTGTAGGGAAGTAATCTATTCCCCTTTCAGGCCTATGCGCTATTCTCATCTTCTCTAGGACCTACTTGATGTCTGTTAGCTCATCTTGAATTCGACCTCTTTGGTGTTGGGTGTCTTCGAACTCCTTAGCTACGCACTCCTGTAATTTTTCTTCCACGAGGTCAGTGTCATCCTTGGTAATTATGTATTCTGGCAACTCTTTGTGTGCCTTGGCCTTCTTGCATGACCCCCCTATGTGTATGATTGGTCTCTTTGGTGGCCCTGTTTCCTTTGGGGTAGTTGTCGAGGGAGTTTCTTGTGTAGTTGTATCCCCCATTCTATGTTCTTCTTGTGCTGGGGCAGTGTCCTTTTGTACTTCCTGCGCGTCTTTCTTCGACACACTCTGCTTCTTCTTCTGCATGTTACAGATCTGTTGCATGCAATTTTTTTTCTATTTGTCGCCCTGAGTCCACTTTTTCTGCGCACCATGGTTCCCAGTAATTTTTGTATTTTCTTTCTTTCTTTTTCCTTGTTTTTATCCTTTTTATTTCTTTTTCTCATTTTTTTATCTTAACTTCTACTATAGTATACTATGCACATGTTTTCTTATTGCACTGTAACTTTTAAGTGCTAGGAGGCCGACTGTCCCTGTACAATTTTAGTCAACTCCCATTGATCAGTCCTTTCATTTATGTGTGTCTCAAGTATTTTAAATATACATATCCCCCATGTGTGACATTCTTCACTTCATATGGCCCCAACCAATGCATTCTGAATTTACTAGGATGTTGAAAAAATTTGCTGTCATAGAGAAAGACTAGGTATCTCTCCTTGAAACTCTTCCTCTTGGTATGTCTATCATGCCAAGATTTGTCTCTTTCTTTCTGTACTTCTTGATGAAATCCTACAATAATCCTATCCTCTTCCATATCCATTATTTGATTGAGCCTTTCCTTTACTGCACCTCTTTCTGTCATGTTGGTGATTGTTGCTACACGCAGGTTGGGTACTAGAAATTATAATGGTACTATTTCTTCCTGCCCATACACCAATATGAATGGTGTATGTCCTGTCAGCTTTGTACATATGGTCCTATATTCCCATAGTACTTATGATATCTTCAAATCCCAATCATCCCTGTTGACATTGCATATCTTTGTCAGAGAATTCTCCAAGATCTTATTGAAGGATTCTACTGTTCCATTTTCTTGAGGATGGTATGGTGTACTCTTTTGATGATAGACTTCAAACTCCTCATTCATATCCTTCATAGTGCTTTTGATAAAGTGAGTACCTTGGTCACTCATCAAAATCCTTGGACAACCAAATCTAATTATCACTTTCTCAAACAAGAAGTGTGTTGTTGTCTCTGCACTACAATATTTTATTGGTGTTGCTTCTGCCCATCTTGTTAAGCATTTTGTTGTAGTAATGATATATCTTTCTCCCGACCTTCTTGTCGGTGGATTAATTTGTCCCACAAAGTCTATTTACCATTTTTCAAATACCTACAAAGTTACTTGTGGTCATAGGGGCATCTCATCCCTTCTATTAGGTTTACCAACCCTCTGACATACATCACATCTCTGGAAATATTCCTTAGCATCTTTGTGAATTGTTGGCCACCATAGTCCTGTGCACAATACCTTCTTTAGGGTATATTTTCCTACATAATGTCCTCCAACTCTTCCCTCATGAGCTTTTGGAAAAATTCTAGGCCTCTCATGTTCTTGTACACATATTTTCAAAATGCTATCTATGTCCATCTTATATAAGTGTCCTACAATCAATTGATAGTCTGTAGCTCTGACTAACATATTTTTCTTTTGCACAGTGTTAAAATCTTGTGGCACAATACTTGTACTCAAGTATTCAATGATGTCAACAAAATATTCGTCAACTACTTGGAATGAAAATAAATGTGCATTAGGGAATTTTTCTTCCAAGTTGGTAGGCTCTTCTCCATTGGTTTCCCTTGACAGGTGATTAGGTCCTGCATTCAACTTCCCTAGTTTGACTATTACTTCAAAAAAAAATTCCTGAAATAACAGTAGCCATCTGCAAATCCTCCCCCCCAACACTGGCTTGTTGACTAAGTATTTGAGGGTTGGATGATATGTGAACATATTAAAGTCTTTTCCCAGTAAGTAATGTTTGAACTTCTGCAGTGCATAGACCATAACTAGGCCTTCTCTTTTTGTAGTATTGTAGTTCTTCTATGATTCTGACAGTTTTATGCTTGCAAATGCTATAGGATGGTCCACATACCCTGCTCCTGGCTGCACCAGAATTTCTCCAAGTGCTATAGCTAATGCATCTACATGCACATGAAAGGTCTTTTCCCAATATGGGAATACCATAATAGGTGTTGTGACCATATTTTATTTTAGGGTGTCCAAACCTTGCTGATAGTCCTCATTCCACTGAAATTTAGTATCTTTCTTTAACAATTTCTCCATTGGCACAATGATCTTCACATACCCTTTTATAAATTTTTTGCAGTAGCCTAAATGTCCCAATGTTGCTCTCAACTGACACATTGATTTTGGTGGTGGTAAATTGACAATAACTACAATATTGGCAGGATCTACTAGCAAGCCTTGTTTGCACACTATATGGCCAAACAATATTCCAAAAGGTGTCCCAAAGATGCATTTCTTGATATTCAATAATATCTAACACTGTCTGCATCTTTCCAACATTAACCTTAATACTTATACATGATATTTTAATAGACTATATACAATCCATTCATCCAAATACACTTCTAGAAACTGATGTATGAACTCCTTAAAAGAAGATATTACCACTCTTGAAAATATGGCCAGTGCATTCTTCATCCCAAAAGGCACGACTCTGAACTGGTAGGATCCCCATTCTATGGAAACAGTGGTCTTGTACCTGTCTTCTGGGGATATCTTGATCTTGTGGTAACCTGGGATTCCATCTGTAAAGAAATATGCTTCCTGGCCTCCCACATTCTCTAGGAATTCATCTATAAAAATTCTAGGAAAAGGGTCATGTAGGCAAGAATCAATCAGTTTCCTCAGATCTACACAAATACTTATCTCCCCTTGTTTCTTCTCTTGAACTACCATAGAGATTATCCATTCATATTCCTCCACTAGTTCTATGATACCAACTTCCAATATTCTGTCAATTTCTTCTTTTACTTTCTTCTTGTATATTGGATTTAATATATAGGGTCTCTGTCTGACAGATCTAGCCTCAGGTTTGAGAGGTATATTCATCTCTCCTAACTCTCCCTCTATGCCTTTCATCTCTGTAAAGGTTGTTGGGAATATGTCACTCTACTCGTGCAATAACTCTGTTATCCTTTCCACTATTTTCTCATCCCAATAATCTCCAATACTGGCCATTTTGGGATTCTCAGTTTTCCCAATGTTGACTTTCTTCACCTTGATAGGTGCAACAAATACTTTTGACTCCTAAGATGGACCTTCCACTCCTCTTTCTCCTTCAATTTCTATAATTTGAATGTTGTGTGTGTCATCTCCATATGGTGCTTCTTTTTCCACATGATAACTTGACAGTAGTTCCTTGACTATCTGTCCGTTATGTTGTTGATACTTTGTCATGAGTTCAACCTCTGATTCATCAATAAATGTCACACCTCTTATCTGTTTAAGTGATGAATCCATGTTAGGGTTCTCATGTTCAAATGAGAAGGTTACTATAAAATTCTTCCGTAATGCTGTCCATTCTGCAGTGCCTCTGCGTAGTTTTGTTATAACCCTAAATTGTTCTACATATGCATACATAGCATTTGGCCCTCTTACTTTCATTTTTTGCCAAGCCATCACTGAGTTTCTCTTCTAGAAAACCAATTTTTTGAAGATGTACGTGCCCTGCATCAATACTGCCCAGGTACATATGCCTGCTGCACCACTACAACCCACGTACGTATGCATGCTGTACCACTACATCCCACGTATACTTGCAAAAGTTGCAAAAATTAAAAAGTTGCAAGGAATTCATTGAGATTTCGGGCTATTGGGTAGTTTCCCAACTAATCCACCTCCTGTAGACCTTCACCCAACCAAATAACCATCCTTTTGTCATATAAAAGGAGGTGTTGGGGTCTCATTCCAAATTTATGCATAATAACAATGAAACTCTGCTCATTTCACATCCCCTCCTTTCCCCAAGCATTTGTAGCCTTGTTGTGAGAATTGCCTCAGAATTCCTCATTTTTCCCTTTTTCCTCCATAAGAACTCATTCCATTTCCCAAGAAGACGGTTGAGAGGAGAAAGATACACAGAGGTGCACTTGGAGCTTGGTGAAGAGGATCCCAAACCAGGTTTGACGAGAAGTAGCCAACTTTGGTTGTAAGTGATCATTGTATTATCAATAAAAGAAGTACTTTTCCTATCCCAAAACATGATGTGTCAAATGTTTGCATTTGTTTTATGTTTTTTCTAACAGCTAACCCTTATTTATGTATGAAATGTACTCTTGCAGCTTTTTGTTTGTCTATCTTTGAATGCAAGCCAACCTTGGGAGGAGGTTTGCAGTCATCAAAGTTATCAAGCATGAGAGGATCATCACCAGACACAGAGTAAAGGTACAATTACCTGATCCTTCTCATTTTACTTTTCTTGCATAAGTCTGGGGTATGTTTGGGGTAGTTAGAGAAGTAGGAGACTTTTAAACTTTTATTGATTTACCTACATTGTAAACCCTAGTGTAGCCATAGGGGGGTTTTTCCCGCTAGCAGAATTGGCGACCGTATTAGGGAAAGACTCTAGGGTTTTAGGGGATTTTTTGGGTGTTTGATTGGTTTTATACCTTTTGAGTTTTTGTAAGTCTGTTGAGTCTTTTAAGGGATTCTGGTCACCTATTGGTGCCATACCAGTTCTCTCTGCCTTGTCAGCTAGTATGTTTTATTTCTTTTCTTCAAGAAATACAGAGGTGTACGTGGCCTTTTGTGGGACAACACGCGTACATACACACCCTACTTTATAGACATCCCGCGTACATACATAGGCTGCTTAAGCATCAATAACATACCTAGTTCAAGGGATTTTGTTTTAAGAAGATGCAGTCAACCTCTTCCCTGATTGATGTCTTTACTTCTCAGGGTCTCTTGACAGAGTTCAATGCCTCTATTTTTATAGTCAAATCCTGGGTTAGATGTCAGTTTGATTGTCTTTTTGAAGATTTCTTGTGTTTACTTCGAAAGGGTTTTTAGGCGAGTCTTTGAGTTTTTGATCATCATGTTTGATGTCTTTAGTGACTCCCTGCGATCCACAGTAGGCCAGAGGTCAGTTTCAGTCTTGTCTGGTGGTTCTTTTACCCCCTTTCATTTTCTTTAAAGAAAAGAAAAAAATATTTATTTGAAGTTTTTCTTGTTTGAAGCATTTACAAAAAAAAAGAAAAATATTTTCATTTCTTAGTTTGGTAAAGTAGTTAGGGTAGTTATTTTACTTGTTAGGAAAAAGAGTTCGATTTTTAAGTTCTTTACTGATTTCTTAGAACTTAAGTAGCTTGTAGTCGAGTGAAATTTCGTTTTAGGTCTTCCTTTTAAAGATCTTGAAAAGAGTTAGTTATGAAAAGTTGGTTTAAAGAGTTAGTTGCAAATATTTATTGTTAACTAGAATTAATTTTTCTTTCAGTTTTGTTTACTTCTCCTCTTTTCATCTCTCATACACATCACTAGTTTCACTACCATATCCTTTGAGTTAAAACAAGCCATTTAAAATGAATGTTAATTAAAATTAATTAGAATTTTATGTTTGTAGTGCCAATCAACTAGTTTAGGGTTAGAGACTTGAATTAGGTTGGAGATGAAACTCTTCAAGGATTATAAACAAACATCAAAGTTAGAGCTAGGGAGTGTAAAAGTCCAATGACGTGAAAGTTATCCAGGACCCCCCTCTAACACAGGGGATAAACACAAGGTCGCGTAAGGAAAGGTAGCGGAGATAACCCCTCCAAAGCTAGACCAAACATAGTGGGGAATGCATATTGAGGATTTGTCATGGGATACTATCGTTTGCATTTTCCTATGGAGCTTCGTGGACCTCGAATCCATTTGATATCCTCAGTTGTCTTTTGAACCACTTTCTTTCAATACCCTCGATAGGTTTATGAATTTCTATCCTCCTCATTGCGGTCCACCCGACTGTCGACTGTACCTGCCTGATGACTGTTTGCGAGCTGGAAACTTAGTTGCCTTTATTCTAGGGACTTACATAGGCGACTGTGTGGGTATACCCTGGTACCTAGGGCAGACATTGGGCTACACTTTGCAAAGTATACCTGAAGGGTGCTTCTGTGTTCGAGTTTCACTTGCACCGGTAAGTTTCTCTAGTGTTGGTTGGTGTAACTGTTCTTCCAACTAGATAGTGGTTTGCTTGGTTTATCTTGTAGGAAATTTTCTAGTGTGTGATTGGTTTTCAATGTTAGTTAAATCCTTACTGTGTTGTTGATATTTTCACAAAGTGGAATATCAAGAGATCCACCGGTTGAGAAGGCTTCAAGGCTTTCCTTTGGTTACATTGGAGCCACCACCGCCATCATTATGGAGAAACATTGACAAGCAAGGGTCATTTGAGGTGACCGGGCCACATGAAACTGTGCCCGAGCCATCCCCGAGAGGAGATTACTTGAATCCGGAGGAACTCACCATTTCTGAATTTGGAGCAGAAGCTCTAGAGCCAGCCAACCCTCTGATCACTGCCTTGTCGGCACCAATCTTGGTATAAGTTGTCCCTCCAAGGGTAACACCTCACGAGCATCAGAGAGTCTTGCAAGAAGCTATGGAAGAAAATGCTGCTACTTCGTCCGCGAGTCCTCGCACTCCCGCAACGATTGCCACCACTGGTGGTATTCTACCTCCTAACCAACCTTTGCCGGTCCAGACCACCATGGTCTTGACCACCTCTACTTTGGGCAGTGGTCCGATTCCATCATCGACGATGACCACTGCTCCGTTCACAAAGAGTATGATGGGCCCTCCATTTTCATATGGGATGCCCGACTTTGATACGAACTCTGTCCTTACCTAATCCACCCTACAATACATGGGTCAGGGGGAAAGGAGCTCAAACGCTCCCTTGCAAGGGTCTATGGGGGGAAACTTAGCCTCCTATAATGCTATCCCTTACGATGGAGGTCATATACCTCCTCCATCCCCCTCGCTCGATGGTTCTTTCCAGCCACCCGTTGGGCCAAACATGGACAACAACTTGTTTGGAGAAGGAAGTCTAGGACTGTGTTCCTACACCATGCCAGTGGGATCCATGTCGTTCTCTTTTCTCAATGTGTTTGGTAATAATTATTTTTTGTCAGCTTCCATCTCGGCCAGGGGAAACCCTAGTTTTGGACAACATAATTCTATGAAGGGTACTATTCCTACACATGGTGCAAGCACATGAATTTTTTCCTCACAAGGACTTTGGAATCCTTGGTAGGGATTAGTTCCCTTGTCAGGGATGTAGACAAGGGGAAACCCCTTCCTTGGTCAATGGAACCCTGGGCAAGGCTCAATACCTATGCCCGTCGGATCGACAGGGGGAAACCCCTTCTAGAATCTTTGGAACAGAATGTAGGGAGAAATCCCCACCCAACCTTCGTCGTCGAATTATGAGAATCAACCGATGATGTACCAACAAACACAATATCCATACGCTGGCCAAGGTCACGGTGTCTACCAAAATCCTGGTCAACAACCCAACTTTTCCTAGCAACCTGGTGCCATTCAAACTCCAGGCTCCCTTTTTCTTGTACATAGTAGCCAACCCAAATTACCGTTTCTGGCAATGTTACACTTTCCAGACTTGTTAAGGTTGCTTAATGACCCAATTTTTCGTGATCCGCATTGGCCCCCCATGCTGACTAAGTTTCCCTCTGACATTTTGAAATTCGAAGGCAAGCCTAGCGAAGACTCGGGTGATCACCTGAAAACTTTCCACTATGGTGCTCGTTAAACTCACTACGAGATGACTCCGTACCAGTTGCACCTGTTTCAATGTACTCTTATCCGGGGTTCTGCGAAATGGTACATCGAGCTTGACCACTCAAGATACTCTTACTTTAGCGATTCGGTGATGGTTTTTCTGAACCATTTCCAACTACCCGTGAGATATGATGCTGACACCAAATTGCTGGCCAACTTTGAGTAGATGAAAGCTGATGATATCTTAGATCACATCCAAGAATGGCGGCGTCAGAAGAGTTTGATTAAGGTACAGGTCCCACCGAATTTCCTACTGGAGTGGTTCTTGAAGTCTTTGGTACCTCAATTATCCAAGGATGTTGCGACTTCGGGAGTGTTTTCAAAGGAGGAGGCGATTATGAGAGTGCAACAAATCGAACTGATATAATCTCAGTATGGATTACTCTACAAGATTTTTCTAGATGATCCATGGTGCATCCTTGACAAGGCCAGACAAAATTCTGGACCACATGCCAATTGTATAGTTGATTCAACCCAAGCAAATCCCACTGATCAACTATCAAATCAATTGCAACAATTGTCGATACAACAGAAAACGACCAACTAGACCTCCGGTTCATCTATTCCCCCCACCCAAATGTCAGACGTACATAGTGTGCAGTCGATGAACCTGAAGGCCAACCAACAACCTGACAGAAAGAAGAAACAATGAAACAAGAAGGGTAAGGGGGATAAGAAACCCAACAACAATGCTGGTGGGGAAACACAGAGACGAGAAAGTCAAAGTATCCATGTAACCTTTGCATGAAGGACCATCTGACTCATCTATGCCCTTGAATTGCGGAGGCCCAAAAGTTATTGGCGCAACAACAACCAACTTTGTTAACAAACCCATTTCTACATGGGACAAATATGACTCAAGCCTCTTTGAGCGCGGACGGGGGAAATCAGGGTCTCCTCACATCTTCTAGTAATCCCTCAGCCATGAACATTCATATGATGAAATGTGACGCTTACATAGAAACCAGGGCACATGCTTATGGAATGCCAGAATCTCCCGAAAAGGGTAAAGAAGCCATAAACCCATTTGTTCCTCTCTAGATTGAGAAGATGATGGGAGAAACAATGACATGCATCCCGAAAGTGGTGTTCAAAAAATATTATCATATTTTGAATGTGAGGGTTTCCGAGAATTACTCTATGGTGGAGGATTTTTCACAAACCCCTTGCGCGATGTCTGCTTTGAAAGTCCTCCAAAGCTGCCCTTTGCAGAGAAAGGATTTTTTATCCACCTTGGGATATGCAGAGACATGTAATTCAGAAACAATCATTCTTGATACAACTAAATTGAAACCCTGTCTCCCATACCACATTGCATTACAGATAGTAGTGGCTTACACCACAAAAATTTTACCCAAAATATTTTCTGCATGGTGGTGGATGAGGGTGCCTTGACTTGCGTGATGTCGTTGGCGTGTTGGAAGGCCATTGGCCAACCCATTTTGTCTCTGTCACCTACTCTTCTTACTGCTTTCGATGATAATTCTTCTAGACCACATGGAATCATCCCTTCTTTCCCCGTGCAACTAGGAGGAAAGACTGTGTGCGTTGAAGTTGAAGTGGTCGATGCACCTCTCGACTACAAACTCCTGTTAGGAAGGATTTGGACTTATGCAATGCATGCAATGGTTGCCACAATTTTTTGGGTCTCATTTTTTCTAGATGAGGGACGAATTGTAACCATTGACTAGTTGTCCTTCTCCAGGTATGACCCTTCATCAGGGGAATCCATGGTTCCGATGATTGATAACCCTTAGCTTGATGTTGTCAATGTGGGGGTTGGTTTGTGCCCACCTTTGATGGGTACTTTCAATTACCCACCTCCTTCTGGTGATGTTAAGT
This sequence comes from Picea engelmannii, assembly GCA_009831015.1. NCBI lineage: Eukaryota > Viridiplantae > Streptophyta > Pinopsida > Pinales > Pinaceae > Picea > Picea engelmannii. The sequence goes on along the minus strand of WSFP011500673.1, from coordinate 2,092 downwards.
TTATATTTGCTGCCCCAACCAACCTAGGGATGAAATTTTTCAAGTGTCTTCGTTTCAAATGACTTACTTTAACGATCCGTGGACTCTTCCTTCTCCATCGGATTCGATGGAAGGGATAGGGAATCCTAGCATGGACATGCCCTTGTCTGCGATAGAATTTGCGTACAATATTGTACAGCAAGCTTCAGTCGACCAGATCTGACTCCAACATAGGAGTTAGATCTAGTTCTCGAGCCTATTTGGGCTCAAGGTTCCCTCGCCACTACCAATTCTTTAGACTTGGTCTTTGCCTTTGACGAGGTGATTATAGAGGCATTGACTGGTCCAGACAGACCCTAGGATGATCTCCATAATAGATCTTATTTTCTCTCGGAGTTAAGAAGAATAGCGGTAGGTGAATTCGTATTGACTATGAATGGAGGCAGGTCTTGTCCTGTTAATCCTCTGGTTATGTATGAAACTTACGCTGAGGGTAATATGGAAAGTATCTCTGAAATGATACCTATTGATATCTCCAGAACCCTTGAATTCGTGGAGAATGTTTTCATCGGAGTGGACCTCTCCCCTGAGGAGATTCGAATCTATACATATTTATTTAAGGAATTCCACGACATTTTTTCCTGGTCTTACGAGGAAATTCTAGGCATCGATCCAAGAATTTTCAAACATGAGATAATGACTTATCCTAATGCCAAGTCAGTCCAACAAAAGATTCATCTAGTGAATCCTCAGAAAGAGACAAATATTAAGGCTAAAGTAGAGAAACTGCTTAAAGCTGGTTTCATCTACCTCGTATAGTTGACACAATGGGTGTCAAATCCCATTCCGGTTAACAAAAAATATGGTATGATTCACGTGTGCATGGACTTCCATGACTTGTATAAGGCCTATCCAAAGGATAATTTCTCCACCCCATTCATTGATCAGATTGTCGATGAATGTGCACGCTATGAGGTCTTTTCATTCATGGATGGTTTTTTGGGATACAACCAGATTCATATGAAACCAGAAGACCAACATAAACCAACTTTTATTCATCCATGGGGCACATTTTCTTATCATAAGATGACTTTTGGCCTGAAGAATGCTAGAGCCACTTTTTGGAGGGCCATGTCTTTTTCTTTCCATGACCTTAGACATATAGTTGAGGCTTATCTTGATGATCTAGCATTACGATCTCACAAGAGAGCTGATCATCCTGCACACCTCCGACAAATATTTGAGAGATGTCGCTACTATCAGATTCGCTTGAATTCCAACAAGTGCAGTTTTTGCGTGACGTCAGGTCATCTTCTAGGTTTCATAGTTTTGACAACATGGATCATGGTCGATCCTCTTAAGGTTGAGGCGATAGTTCAGTTTCCTCCCCCATACACAGTCCCTCATCTTCAAAGATTATAGGGGAAAATGAACTTTCTACGATGTTTTATCGCAAAATATGCCGATATCACTAAAGGGTTCATGCGTTTACTGAAAAAGGGAGTCCCTTTATTTTGGGACGAAGCCGCTCAACACTCTTTCGAAGCATTGAAACACGCCCTTATGTCTGCCCCTCTGCTCCAGCCTCCCAATTATAATAAATATTTCTTATTGTACTTGGCCGCTGCAGAGTTGACCATTGGTATGGTCTTGGTTCAAGAGGACGATCTTCTCGAAGAGCGTGTGATGTATTACCTGAGCTGAGGCCTGGTTGGGCCATAACTCAACTATTCCCATATTGAGAATCTTACGTTGGCAACAATGCATGTTGTCCAATGGTTCCGTCATTGTATCCTGCTTCGTAAGACCACCATCATTGTCATTGTGACTATTTCAATATGTGTTGACACGACACGTCATTGGCGGGAAGATCAGTAGATGGATTGTTATCCTCCAGGAATTTGACTTGGATTTTGTTTCCTTGAAATCCAAAAACTCACTGGTCTTTGAAGAACTTATTTCAGAACTTTCGATCGAATCAAGTGATGTTACGTCTGAAGAATCACCTATTAAAGGAGATCTTTTTTTGATCGGATCTTCAGACCCTTGGTATGTAGATATACTAGTCTATATACACACTTTGAAGTTCCCCGCTTCTGCTTCTCATGATGAT
>WSFP011500672.1:0-13895 GCA_009831015.1 Picea engelmannii | reverse complement strand
CATTGGACCAAGACCAAGGAAAAGCGTGGTGTCATCATGACGTACCTTGTTGACTAATATCGCCACAGTGTCCCATGAGGGAATGTGCTAATTGATAAAAAGGGCAAGGAGAGTCCTTCTTAGATTACCACATGATTCAAGAGCCATCAAAATTGAGTCATCGAAGCCAAAAACTGGAGACCCTTTGTGAGTACCCCGTATCCTAATGGAAGAAGGCTATGTGTCAGCCTAAGAAATTCCACATACAAAGTGGTATTTGTACTCGGTGTCACGCTATGTGTCATGCCACACAATAGTAGAATATGGAAAAGTCGTTAAGTACCAAGACTCCATGGACTCATAAAAGTGAAAGTCGTGCGACCTTACCTCCGTGAGTCTGAGAGTCCGAGACTCTGCGAAGAAGGGGAAAATGAATAAGTGTTTAGACCTTTCAGACTCATGAAATATAGAATCATAGAATGTTACCTCTGTTAGTCTTCAAAGAAGGGAAAAATGACTAAGTGTTGAGAGCTTTCAGACTCATGAAATATAGTATCATGGAATGTTACCTTTGCGAGTCTGGGAAAAAGGGAAAAATGACTAAGTGTTGAGACCTTTCAGACTCATGAAAGCTATTATCGAAGGATGTTACCTCCGTGAGTCCGGGGGTCCAAAAGTATGCGAATATGGAGAAATATCTAAGTGTTGAGACTTTTAGACAGACTTATGAAAAATAAATAAAGAGTTGTACGTCCGCAAGTCCTCGAATATGGAGAAATGACTAAGTGTCAAGATTTTTCAGACGGGATTATGGAAGGAGAATTATAATGATACGTAACTAAGAGTGTGTGAACCTGTGAACCAATGAATAAGAAGGTGTTGTTATAGAAAATCCCATGAATAAAGAACATTGGATATGCGAATGGAACAAAGTAGGATAATTTAGATAAACCGAGAAAAAAAAATTGGATACTCCATCCCTTAGAAGATTTAAGGGGTTTGGTATGTTACATTGAATTTCTTGTGCTTTCACCTCAAAGTTTATGGACTCCCATATTGGTAATTAATGTTCAAAACTTATGAAAAAAATTGCCCAACATCTCTTATTTTAATTATCCCTTTTATTTGATACTCTAATATTAAATCTCCATGTTTATGTTTTTTCTAATCTAAAGATGCCCCCTTCCTCCTCTTATTATCTAATGTAAACCCCGACTTACTAATACTATTTTTATCCTTAAACATTTGATTATATTTTTAATTAATTATTATTGATCTTTATCTCAATCTTTTCTTAAGTATCTTACCTTCAATTATTCAATTATTATTTCTATAGTCATTTCATATCATTGAACCTTTGATTTTATTCTTAATTAATTCTAATTGAACCTTATCTCAATCTTATCCAAAGTATATTAACCTTTAATTATTTGATTATTTATTTATTATTTCATTAGTCATTACTTAACATTTTATACTATTAATTGAAACTTGTCTCATTACTTTTCACACACCTTATAATTAATTATTTATCTTTTTATTCTTTAATTAATTTTCATGTATACTTTAATTATGTTTCCCATTATATGTTAATTATTAATAATGTTAACTTTTCAATTAATTCAAATCAGTCAAATTATAAAGACTAGGGATTGTCCACTTTGTCCCCAATGTTCATATTAACTTTATCCTTGATAAGCCTCCCCTCAACACTCTTTTCAATCCTCATTACTTCAAAAGTCTCTGATTATGGGTAGAATGTCCACTCGAAACATTGGACATTTCAAAAAATCCATATATAGTTTATATGCAGAAATATAATACAAGAAAAAGCCACATATATTTCGGATCACATCTAAAAGTGACAGAGGAGAAAAATGAGGATCAAGGCTAATATCCCTCTTGAGTTCCTCCTGGAATGGATTCTTAAATACTTGTTTCCATATATTTCCAAGGATGTTTCTATTTTCGTTGTATCCTCCTAGGAGGAGGCTATTTTTAGGGTCCAATGGTTAGATTTTATTTATTTACAGTCTGGGATCCTATACAATATATTTTCGGATGCACCATGGCCAAGTATTTATTCTTCGAAAATGAATTCGGTACCACGTGCCAATGGAAACGTCGGTTCTATCAATATCACTTCCATATATCTGGTTGCAAACCATATGAAATAGATGACCATTCATGCAACTGCGAATGGTCAAGCCATGGATTCGACCATTTCCACCATCCAATCGTCAAATGTACATGTTGTGTAATTGAATGACCCAAAGGGTAACCATCAACCTAGAGGGAAGAAGAAGGGTAAAGATAAGAACAAAGGTGGAAACAATAATAAGAACATTAAATATGACACCAATACTAGGGGCGATAAGAAGGAAAAGAGGAAGGTCAAGTTTCCATGAAAACTTTGTAAAGATGATCATCTTACCCATCAATTCCCTAATATGGAAGAGGCTCAATAGTTTCTGACATAGAAACAACCTACTATGTTGAAGAACCTGTTCCCTAAGGGACAGGATATGGTCGTGGGATCCTCTAGTGGAAATCTGTAAGAAAGCACCCAAAAATGCATCCTTTCCAGATGGAACCATGTCATTCATAAATATGATAAAATAGGAGGTTAATTTGTTGACCAGGGCCCATGATTATGGTAACCCTAAGTCGACATGTAAAGGAAAGGAAAGTGTTGATCCCCAAAATTCTCTTCACATAGAGAATATTGGGAAGGATACATTGTTGCACATACTGAAAGGTGTGTGTAAGTGTTCATTGCACAATCCAAATGCTCGAGTTTCTTCCAACTATTTGATTGTTGAGGAGTTATCTCATATGCTCTATATGATGTCATCCCCTGAGGTGCTTCAATGTTTCCCTTCGCAATGGTGAGCATTGTTATCCTCAATAGGAGTTATTGAATTGTCGAGATTACAAATTATCAAGTTCTATATTGTAGATGCAAAACCTCTTATTTCTTATCATGTTTCCTTCCAAATCAATTTCGTGTATTCAAAGAACATTATTAGAAGGCCTTCCATCGATGAAGGAACTTCAACATGTGTAATGTTGTTATATTGTTGGAAATCCATCTGCTCTCCTAATCTTTCTTCGTTCTCCATGCTTTTAACTACTTTTTATGGATGCTCATTTAGGCCACACGGTCTCATTTCTTCCTTCCCTATCTAGTTTCATGGGAAGACTGTCTTTGTAGAGATATAAGTGGTCGATGTTCCTCTCAACTTCAAATTGTTGTTAGGGAGGATTTTAAATATGTGATGATGGTTTTCATTTCATTGTTTTTTTTAGTTTTATGCTTCCCTCAAGAAGGGAAAATCATCATGATATACCAAATATTGTTCACCCTCTTAGACTCCAAGAAAAATATGGTATCTATGGTCAAATTGATCAAAAAATTTCAAATGGAAACTGCTACTACATATTTTGATCTCATTCCTTCATGGATGGAAGAAGTGGATCAACTTGCAGAGCCCGTCTGGGCCCCGAATTATTCCAATTCACTCGATTGCCTTGATACTTTGTCTGAAGATGCTATTCTTGAGGCAATGATAGGGCCAAAATGACCTTGGGAGAACTTTCATCATCGATCTAATTTCCTCCCAAAACTAAATTGAGTGGAGAAAGGATAACTTTGATCAACTTTGAATGGATTTTTCGATCGAACCATGAACCCATCAGCAAAGCATGGTGTCTATACTGATTGGAACATGGCCAAATATCATAGACTATTCTTATTGGAATCTCTAGGACCCCCTAACATCATGGAAAACTTGTTTATTGGTGTGGACTGTTCCTTATAGGATATCTACATGTATACATATTTATTTAAATAATTCCATGATGTCTTTTCCTAGTCATACGAGGAAACTCTAAACATTGACCCCCATATTGTTAAAAAAGAGATTATAATGTGTGAACATGCTAATCCTGTTTGATAAAATTTATGACCAGTGAATCCGAGAAAGGAGGATAGGTATACAGGAAGAGGTAGAGAAACTACCTAAGGTTGGTTTCATCTATATGTCTCCCCTTACTGAATGGGTATACAATCCTATTCTAGTAGATAATAAGCAAGGAACCATTTGCATTTGTATTGATTTCCATGATATGAATAAGGCATGTCCTCAAGATAACTTCCCTACACCATTTATTGATCATATTATCAACGAGTGTGAGGGAATTAAAATATTTTTGTTTATGGATGGATTTTCTAGTTACAAACATATTCAAATCCATCCCAAGGATAAACATAAAATGAATTTTATATTTCCTTGGGATACTTTTGTTGGACAATTTGTTTGGACCGTTGGATGTCATTGATCTCAACCCTTGGAGAGTGATATTGGAGATTGATGTCAACCCTTAGAGATTAATTTCAACCCTTAGATATTGATGTCAAACTTATGGAGGACCAAATATGTTGGAAAGTTGATTGAAATTTGTATTATTTTGATTGATGATGAGTTTGTTTGGTACATTTGATGCAGTCTACATGTAGCCGCATAGGTGTGGTTATGGGACCTAGAGTTTATTGAGGAATAATGACATGAAGAACAATGGTATTGTTGAGATTAATTGCCGGATAATCCAGAGTTGGTGTCATTTTTGTCATCGACGTTTCGAATCCGAATCGGGATTCATCATCAGGACTAATCGTCAGTTACAAAGCTTGCTGATCTTCGTCAATTAATAGTAGATGCAGGACAGTTTTGAGATTTGTAATTAGGTCGGCTAGTTTTAATGTCAAATTTCTAAAACTCACAAAGCCTTAAGAGAAGCTCTAGAGATAATCAAACACCCCAACAGCATAAACAGAGACGGTGGCCTAGAGGTAAGTAGATTTTGGTACCCATTAATCAACCAACTTAAGGAACCTCATACATCGAATTAGGTTTGACACCACCTCTCTTTCCTCTCTTTGAGTTCATAGGTCTAGGAGTCTAGCTAACCTTTTACTATACAAACACAACTTATTAATTTACACTACTATATCCTTAGTAAACCTAATTTTATTACATTCACTTAAAAACCTAATTCTTGAATAAAACATTTTTTAAAATCTAACTCTAACCCTAGACCCTATATTAATATTATCAAACTAAAATTAATTCTTAAAACTAAATCAAACTAAACTTATAATTCAAACCTAGTATTATTACTAAATCTAAATAAATAACCTAGTACTATTATTAATTCAATCAAAAACCTRGTACTATTAAAAATTAATCACTAAAATTAATTCTTAGAACTAAATCAAACTAAACTTATAATCACTCATATTAAACCTAGTATTATTACTAAATCTAAATAAATAACCTAGTACTATTATTAATTCAATCTAATCACTATTATCACTAAATCTAAATTAAAAAACCTAGTACTATCAAAAATTAATCACTAAAATTAATTCTTAAAACTAAATCAAACCAAACTTATAATCAAAACATGAAACCCTAGTACTATTAATAATTCAACCAAGTATTATTAATAACCTAATTAACTCATTTACTAAACACTAAAATTGAATTTTTAGTTTTAGAAATTTGACATTACAACTAGCCGACCTAATTACAAATCTCAAAACTGTCCTGCATCTACTATTAATTGACGAAGATCAGCAAGCTTTGTAAATGACGATTAGTCCTGATGATGAATCCCGATTCAGATTTGAAACTTCGATGACAAAAATGACACCAACTGTGGATTATCCGACAATTAATCTCGATACTACTCACCACAGAAATTTGAAAACAATGGTATTGTTGATAAATCTATAACATATGAATGGTAAACGTCATTCCATTTATGTTGATAAGTGGTACGCCATGTGGATCCTCAAGGTCGAGGAGTTATGGCCTTGTGAATATGGAAGCCCCAAAGAATGGTCAAGAAGACACTAGTTGGTTACAAGTCAATGAATGAAAGGGTAAAGTGGTCATAACAAGAAAACTCACAAAGCCCTAAAGTTAAGGAAATTGGTCCCAAAGTGTTTGAGAAACCCTAAAGTTAAGAAAAGTTGTCCCGAAGTTACTAAGAAGCCTTAAAGTTAAGGAAAGTGGTCCCAAAGTTAAGGAAAGAGGTTATTTAGAAACTCAAGAAGTATCTCATCAGTACATTACATATACACACTGTTGGCAATGGAAGTCACTCCTGGATTGTAGCAGGAGCAAAGCTCGACGCTCATCAATTTATGTCACGATTTGTTTATAAAAGGGTTGATCGAATGGAAGTTAACTCAAAACAATATTGTTCTAACTCTGAAACTAGGCCAAGTATGCATGGGCAAGTGAGGTCTTAGTCAAACTTCAGACAGTGAGTTGTAGTAAGGGTGAACAGGAGGAAGACTTGTATGAGAGAAATGCAAAGGTCTGTCGTAAACATCAGGTTTCTAATAGACTGTACGAGAAAACATCTAAACGCAAGATCTTCTTACATTCAAACGTAGAAAACCAGAGAATACAACAATGCAACAATAAATCCTTTGTCATAACATAATTGCAATAATTCATGTGAATCAATCAATCATGAACTCCCTCAGTATGAGATGAAAACTAGATGGGGTAAGAAAATGGTTTGTCATTAAACAAGAAATCTTACATACAGATGCATAACCAGAGAACTAGAGACATCTACTAAAAATTTACAATCGAGAGCTTCACTCTACCATCGATAGCTTACAAAAATGGAAAAATTGCCTACATATACTCAAACAAAAACACAACAGTGAAATTGAGACACTGTATTAAAAACATTGCGCCTGCATGTCCACTGACAGTCTACACATGCAGTCTCTGAACGATCGTGCACCTATGACAAACGCAATCGAACTCCTCACAGTCTAGTGGATGAACCAACGTGCTTTTAATTCGTCGCCATACTTTCCATTTATGATGGAGACGATATCTAAGCACCACCAACTACCTCAATAACTACTTCCTTGGGATTGTGGACCACCTCGGTCAAATCTGTCTTCTAGGACGTGGCAGTCTCCTAATGGTGCCAGCTAGATTAGCTGAACAGTCCTCCTTTGGATGATTCTTCATTGGACTGTTGTGCGGGGACCCCTATGGTAGACATGGATGAGGGTATGATAGGGGTGATGGCGAATAAACGAGAGTTGTGACATCGGATGAGGAATGCCACGGGGTATGGATAGGACACAGGCGGGAGCGAGATGGAGCGCAGGGGTACAAGTGAATGGTGAACGGTGTTGAGGTGGAGGTGACTGGGGGGGAGAGACACATACCATGAGGGTGACTGGACAGGTGACAGGGGAAGAGGGATGCGGTAAGTGATTTGGAAAAAGTGGGGGAAGACGCAAGGAGGAGTCACCACGTTAACAGGGGGAAAGGACGGTACAAAAGGTGACACATCAGGAAGGGGGCCCCACATTAATATCACATCATTCCGGAACCCCCCCCCCCAATTAAAGAAAAAAAGGCAAGGGGGGTCTGGAATGAAGCGTCAGTCGTCGATCTCTGTGATTTGATCACAGCCGTTGGGGAGGTGCACGCCCGATTTCGGACGGACCCCCCCCCTCCACTTAAAGGTAGAATGGCGGGGGGATCCAGAATCCGCTCTCGACCGTAGATCTGGGTGCGTAGATCCTCACCGCTCAGATTTTCTCGCTGCTTAACCACAGGCGCATTCGTGCCCCAAACTTAGGGTAAGTGGGTTTTTACCCGCCTCTTCACATTTTCCCCCCTTTACAAGAAATGTTGCTAACATTAGGCTCCATGGGGGATAGAGTCATCCCTATGATGCTCTAAGAACTCATTTTGTAGCTTTAGTGCCTTGCTATTGGGCTATGGAGTCATTTCTTAAGCTGAAAACATAAAACAATATTTACAAAAACAGAGGAGCTGTCTCCGGCTCAGAAAAAACATTTTTTCAAGAAATGCCCATTAACTGGGCCATTAAAAACTTCTTTGCCTTCCAAATCCTGCAACCTATAAGTGTTGTTTGAGAATACTTCAGAGATTCTGAAAGGCCCAATCCAGAGGGAATCAAACTTATTGTGTTTGCCTCTATCCTACCTGGATGCATCCCACTTGAGCACCAGATCACCCAACTCAAAATATTTCTTCCTGCTCTTCCTGTCAAAGGCTTGCTTGATCTTCTGCTAATGATTGTAGGCCCTGTTCATTACCTACTCCCTAATCTGCTGCACTTCCACCATTTGATGAATTCTCCTAACCATATGGTCTGGTTCTCCTTCAAGGTCCTGAAAGAATTTCGCCACAAATAAAGCGAGTTGAGTAGGAAAAATAGCCTCTGTCCCATAAACAAGTTGGAAATGTGAGGTGTTCAGGGACCTCTTTGTGGTCACTCGATCAGCCCATAAAGAGAATTTTAGTTTTGAATCCCAGGCCCTTTTATTGTCTTCCAATAATCTTTTAATGAGCTTGATCAGGCCTTTATTAGAAGACTCCGCCAGTCCATTTCCTTGAGGATAATAGGTAGTGGAGTGAACTAGTTAAATCTCAAACTGTTCATAGAACTTAACCAGAGGCCCAGACCTGAAAGAGGCAACATTGTCAGTGACAATTCTGCTAGGGCATCCAAATCTGGCTATGATGTCCTCCAGGAAGCTGATAATTACTTTGTGAGAAGTACTCCTGGTGGGGGCAACTTCTATCCACTTGGTGAAATAGTCTCTCACAGTCAGGATCCATCTGTGTTGGCCGCTTGAGGGAGGATGAATTTCTCCAATGAAGTCCAATCCCCACTGTTGAAAGGGTGTCGAAACTACTACAGGCTTTAGTGACAGAGATTTGAGTTGTTTCTTTCTTGAAAAATTTTGGCACTTAATGCAAGCTATGATTCCTCTGCAGACATCAGTGAACAAAGTGGGCTAGTAATACCCAACCCTGAGTATTTTTTGAGCCGTGGTCTTCCAAAAATGATGACCCCCACAAAGGCCACTATGGAAATCAAACATAACTTTCTGGGCTTCTTGTGGATTCAAGCACTTTAAAAATACCCCTAGAGGGTCTTTCCAGTATAAATTTCAGTCAATGAGGCAATATCTGACCGCCTTGAGCTTTAAATCTCTTTCCTTGCTCTTTCCCATTCCATTAGGAGGCCTCAATTCTTGCAAAAAATACAAAATATCTCTGTACCAGGTGCATTATGCTTGTGATAAGTCACCCTGAGAACTCTTGTTGGATGACTCAACTTGCTGACTTTCTGAACAGGCATTGATGAAGCTAATCCCCAATGCTTCACAATTGGATTCAGCCAGCAGCTTCGCTAAACCCTGTCCCTTTATCAACTTGGTGGGCTTAATCTCCTGATCAAACTCTAGGATCTTGGCAATCCATTTGCCTCTTCTCCCATCTATGTCAGGCTGTATAAGAATGTCCTTCACAGAGGCTGAAGGAACGTATGCAGTGACCCTTGAGTGCAAGACATAGACTCTGAAAGATTTGAGAGCCTTCACCAAGGCATAGGCCTACTTCTCCATGATCTCATACCGGACCTCTGTATCTCTCAATGCCTTGCTAAAGAACGAAATGGGTTGTTCTGTCCCTTCCTCATTTTTCTACAACAAGACCGCTGCTACTGTATCAAAAGAAGCAAAAGAAAAAATCAGGAAATCCTTGGAATAATCAGGACTGATCAGCACAGGTGCCTCAGTCAATGCCTTCTTTATTTGGATAAAAGATTCCCTGGGTTCAGCAGTCCATTTAAATCCATTTTCTTTCTTGAGCATGGTTGTGATGTGTTTCACCATCTCAACGAAATTTGAGACAAACCTCCTCAGAAAGTTAATCTTCCCTAAAAAAGCCTGAACTTCCTTTCTAGACCGGGGAAGTGACAGGGTCTGAATTGCTTCTACCCTGCTGGGATCAATTCTTACTCCTTCTACTGATACTATATGACCTAACAGTTTCCACTCCTTCATAGCAAACAAATATTTCTTGGGGTTTAAGTATAGGCCAAACCTCCGACACTTCAAAAAAACTTTTCTCAGATGACAACATTGCTCTTTGTCATACCTGGAGAAGACTATTATGTCATCCAGATAGATCACCACAAACTAATATTTCTCCCCAATGAAGGCTATATCCATGGCTCCCTAGAATATTTCTCCTGCATTCATCTATCCAAAAGGCATTTTGGCATACATGAATGTGCCCCAAGGAGTGGTGAAGGCTGTTTTTTCTCTGTCCTCGAGTATGACTGATATCTGGTTATAACCAGAGAAACCATCAATCATGGATATCCTAGATGCACTAGTTACCCTCTGCAATATGTGCTCCATGTTGGGCAGGGGATAATTATCTTCCCTTGAGCTCTTGTTCAGGTTCCTGAAATCAACACAGAGTCTGATTTCTCCACTTTTCTTCCTCACCAGGACCAAATTGGCCACCCATTTGGAGTATCTCAAGGGAACAATGATTCGGGCATCTAGCAACTTTTTCACCTCTCTTTCCATGACAGACAACAACACAGGATTTATCTGTCTTATCTTTTGCCTAAATGGTTTGGCTTCTTCCTTCAGTGGGATCTTGTGTTCAATGACAGATGTGTCATATGTCTTGAGGTCTTCATAGGCTCACGCAAACACATCAACGAATTCCTTTAATAACTCAGTATATTTCGCTCTCTGCTCATTGGTCAGGCTGCTTGACAACTTAACGAACTTAGGCTCTTCTTGTGTGCCAATGTTGCACTCAGATAAATCAACATCTCCTCCCAAAACATTACCTTTTACTACCACATCATTCCCATCGAACAATCTTTCTAAAGGGACTAGTCCCCTTGGAATGTGATTGTTGGGTAGCTGGACAATATGGTGATTAACAATTTTATTTAAGAATGCCTCAGAGTGAGGGTCTCCTTCGGGATCAGGGTCCTAATCAATGTGCAATGCAAAAAACTCATCGACAGTCTGAAGAAATTTTTCGATTTCAAGATCGTCTTCGAATACCTTCCAATGCTTTACATTGTTTGAGATGGATGACCTATATCTTATCTCGACCCCACATGTGATCTTCGATGGTAGAGGGATTTTGAACAGACTAGATGAGACATCTTTGGAATCGGCCGAAGTATTATCCTCCCTTGGGACAAAATAAATGTTGAAAGCCGAGAAGAAATTATCAATCAGGTCCAATACCTCGTTTCTATAACTTCTGAGCCGAGGATGCTTGGCCCGATAAAAATTCCTGACCTGTTGGATTATCAATTCAACATCTTTGAACACTGCCATCTCCCTTATTCCCATTTCTTTTGCAACCGTCATACCCAGAACAAGAGCTTCGTATTCTGCCACATTGTTGGTGGTTTCAAATTCTAGCTTGTATGACAGGGACATGGTCTCTTGACAAGGCGATATGAAAACTACTCTAGTGGCAGCGCCTATACTAGAAGAAGATCTGTCAAAGAACATTTTCCAAACATAGGTGGTCGAAGGAGGTATCTTCTGATTAAGAATGGGATACTTTATGATATGTAAAGGGGCATTAGGAGTTTCAGTGACCTGCAACAAACTAGACCCCAAATCAGTGTCAAGTGCAAATATGGGATGATTGGTGGGGTTTGCTTCATCACTGACAATATAGGCTAGCTAAGATTCTCTGTACAACCTTTTGTGTTCCCCTCCGAAGACTGGAATGGTGGCATATGTGAGATCCATATGTAATGTTCCTCCAAGTCTTTTAGTCCAAGACTGAGACAACAACATGCCAAACTTGGGGGGAACATCAGCTACCACAATGTCGATGACCACACTCTTCATTGGCAGATGGAATAAAGAGATCACCAAGTCTTTTATGACTCCAAGAAATTGCACCCTCCTTGAATCAAAAGAGTACAAATCATGATAATCCTTTGTCACTTCCAGTCCCAAATATTCCATGACTATTTTGGGCATAAGGTTGTGGGAAGCTCCTGAATCCATGAGGCAATTATGAAACACTTTATCATGTATGTTCAAGGAGGTGTAGAAGGGAGGGGATGGATCATATCTATCTTCCACCATGGGACCTAGGATGACTACCATATTTTCATATTGAAGGTTTATTGAGTCAGAGGAAGGTTGGGGGGACTTAGATTGTAGCAGTTTGGAGAGGGACCTTTTGAAGTCTTCATTTTTAACTAGCTCTGAGAGGGGGACGAGAATTCTTATCTTTTGAATTTCATGCTCAAAATTAAAGGAGGAAATAGGCTTAGTAGCTTCCCTTACCTCAGAGACAAGTTCTTTGACTGCTGGCGAAGCATTCTGAGTTTTCTTTTCTTTGGTAGTGGTTGCTGCAGATTTAGTAGGCCTTTCTGCTATGAGGGGCTGATCTTGGCCATCAAAGTTAACTTCTTTCTTCTTTGACCTGAGAGGGTATCTTCTAGAGGTGTTGTTGGCCTTTTCTGCTTTACCTAACTCATTGATTTGAATGTTCATAAGGGATTCTTCATATGCAGACTGAGTCAGATGGGGAAAAGGGGAAGTTTCTTCAATACAATGAATTTCAGGGTCAAGCTCATCTATCTCCTCTCCTTCTTCATGAGAAACTAGGTTATTTTGGAGGGGGGTTTGAATCCTTTAATCTTCTCTTTCTTTCCCCCTTTATTCCCTTGGGAAATCCCGAGGCACATTGTTATTAGATCTCTTGAAACCTTTACTATCAGCATTTTGGGGATTTCTGTACATGGGCTTCCCTTCTAACTCCCACCTTTCCATCCTGGCAGAAAGTGATTTTAGCACTCTAGTTGTCTCATCTGTCTAAAGGGGCAAGGGAGAGGAACTGGATGGGGAGGCTTCATGCCTCTTCCTGGATATGTTTCTATCAACAGTGTTCCTAAGTCAGTCAACAACCAATATGTTAGATTCTACCTCCACGATTGCATCCTGCATGTGGGCCAGAGTAGTGGCTCTTCTTTCCCTCAACAGGAGGCGAAAATCAGGATCAAATGTGCTAGCATAAGTGATCTTTGCAGAGGCTTTGGAGGGTTTTATTTCAGCAGGGATTTTATTGTACATTTTATTGAATCTCTTGTAGAAGTCAGAGACTGGCTCTCCTTCTTTTCTCTTCAAAGACCCAAACTTTGTCATGTAATACATGAAGTCTTTTTTATCTCCCCATTGTCTCATAAAGGCATTATCCAAAGCTTTGATCCCATCAATAGATCCAGGAGGCAGGGCCTTAAACTATTTTCTAGCCTCACCTTGAAGACTATGGACAAAAATCCTCATCGATATGTCTGCATGCATGATAACATTATCATCTGTAAAATTGTAAAAGGCGTCTAGGTGTTATTCTGTAGTTATGTCCCCTTCGCCTGTAAACTTGGGAAGCTGCTTGAGGTAACCATATGCTGGGAGGGCATTGAGAGGCTTAGGTAACACAAGGGGAGAATAACTAGCAACTATAATAGCTTCCATTCTAGTCATAGGGTAATTTACTCCTACCATGTGAATATTAAGTGGAGGAGAACTCAGAGGAGAAGGGGTGTGAATAGGGGATACTGGAAATGAGCTTCCTGGGGGAAAAGGAAACAATGGGGAATATAAAGAGAGAGATAAGGGACCTGAATGGGCAGATGCTCCTCTCTATGTAGTAATAGTAACAAGAGGAGGGGTGGTGAAATCCTCTGAGGTCCGGGTTCTGCACCAAAGTACAACTTCGGGGGAGAGGGAGTGACAAGAATTTCTCCTTCTAATGCTAGACCAGGAGGGGAAAACTCAATAGGAACACTCCTAAAATTCAAAAAATGGGAAACCTCAGAAACAAGTTTGCTAGGAAGCTGAGAATAAGAAAATGGAGTTTTTACGGAAGGAGGTGGTGAATTACCTGGTTCAGCGATGAAGCTTTCTCCTTGAGAGGCGTTCCCTTTTCTGATGATCACCTTCAGATCCACTTCAGGCATGGCTAGAGGCAACTGAGGATGGGACC
>WSFP011500671.1:0-13895 GCA_009831015.1 Picea engelmannii | reverse complement strand
CTATTTTGATTTGTTTCTAGCATGCATAATCTAGTTTAATTCTATACTCGTGACATTAGAAATTACCTTTCTTACTGGTGTCTTGTAACTCTATTGATTACAAATCCCGGATTGATAATTAATGAGTGCATTATACTAAACATATAAGAAGCACAACAGAGTGCCACATCCCTTCTCTAAATTTGGCAGTACAGTTATTTCCAGACACTTCACCACTTGAAGAGTGTTTATTATATCTTGAGAAGCTCGATGAGTAGCGTCGATATGCAGCCTTAGCTAACAAGGCTCACAAAAAAAAATTCAAGTGTTAGTATGATTAGTCCATTCGTCCTCGGATTTTCTCTGAAGGTGACCTTTTCCTAGTCTATGACCAAGATAAGGACCCCCTTGGGGTAGGCAAGTTCAAACCCATGTGGTTCAGACCTTTCATCATGAAGGAGGTTCTAAAGAAGGGCGCTTATCATCTGGTGGACTTTGAGGGAAATGCTTTGGTGGAGCATAGAAATGGGCTCTACCTCAAGAAGTATTACTCATAGGTGGGTTAGCTTGGGTGACTTCTTGTAACATATGTATAGTCTTATACATTTTCCTTTTAGTTTTTTGTCTTTTTGGTTTTATGGACATGTCCTTTTTGATGTCATATTTTTCACTGTGACAGATGTCAAGTGAATTAGAGATGTTCATTTGTTTTTCGAATGACTCTAGTCAGCACACTCAGAGGCTTGCTTCCAAGATTGGGTGATTTTCACACCTCAGGGTATGTTGCTATCTTCATGAGGTATCGGTTTAGGTGACTCCACAAACAATGTCGCCGAATACAATGCAGTCTTAGAGTTTCTTCGTGACACTTTTTCACATGGTATCTCTCACCTCTGGGTCTACTTAGATGCTCAATTGGTTGTGTCTCAGTTAAATGGGGTTTACCGCGTTTACGATCCTACACTACACCGACGGTTCCTTGGGGTACGTATATTAGAACGAAGCTTTGATTACATTATGTATATCCATGTTCCTAGAATATTGAATCAAATCACAGATACTCTAGCTAACCATGCATTAGATTGGTATATTTCACACATGTAAGAAAAAGAAAACACATGCACATGAAAATACATTTTTAAAATAGATGTAATCCATAAGACATAAAAAGATGTAAAATATCCATATATATATCAAAAAATATTAGAGTACATTGGTGGGAACAAGCGCCTCAAAAATATGTCCAGTCAGAGTCACGGGGCTTATGCCCTCAAAAATATACAAAAAGTTCTCTCAGCACATAAGTAGTCTAGCCTAGCTAAGGGTGGGGCTTGTTGGCCCTGCAATAGTGAACAACGGAGTTTTCCAAATGCTGGAAGAGCTGGACCCAGGTTCATGGCACCCCAACTATGTGAGGTTGCATCGACGATGGGAGATACTCGATCTTTTCCATAGGGACTATACGAGTGAGCGTGGTAAGGTTTTTCTCTACTCGTATCAATACTCTCTCAGCCTCTCCGGCTGGAGGCCCCCTTGCTGCTGCTGTTGGTCTGGCAGTTCCAGCTGGTCCCATCGTTGGTTGAGGACGTCGCCTAGTCCTCGAGAAGTCTGTTGGATGGACTGGTCCCACATCTGTACATAACAGATACATAAGTGTTAGATACTCTGGTATAAAAAAAAATGATATATACAAAAAGACATAAACATTAAATCACTTTGAAAAGAAAACTTACCCATCTCTCCTCCCTCCGCTCCGGGAGGTACATGCATGTCAAGATCTCTATAAAAATTGATCCTAGTATAGGGTTAGTCCTCTATCGCCAGAATCTTCCATGACCACCAGTCAAAAAACTTGTCATCAAAAGCCTCGATGGTCCTCCCTCCCCCTTGTCGTGGCAACAACGTCGCCCATCTGCATAGTGCTGGGAGAGAGGCCTCATGCTCTCATATAGTCTCTCGAGGACTGAGATTGGGTACCCTCTCGAAGAAAAAGGAACACAAAACGGTCCCAAACCCAAAGTTACGGTGCTCCTGTATCCGACACTCTGTTAGCCGTCTCTTCGTGCAATCTATCATGGTGGTACTCCAGTCGAAAATCTATGCATTTAAGAACTGTACCGCACAATGCATGTGCGCCTGGGAAGCCTGATGTAAAGATGTGGATCCAATGATCTGCCCAATAAGTAGAACTATCACTTTGAGTGATAGGATGTTGATATTATGTATAGGCACTTGAGAACCTGCTTTCTCAGTACCAGCCTCGCAATGGAGTCCAATAAAATCCTCGATGTTGTGCGGCCCGGGGGAAAAGTATGCAAGTTGACTGGGTCCCCTCTCCTTGAGAGACTAGTCAGGAAGTAAATGTCGTTAGTCGTTGGAGTCAACGACTGCCCCTCGAGCATAAATGTATCTACATCAGGATGCTAGTAATCTATCAAAGCATTTAGCAACCTGGGTAGTGCCCTCATAAATGAACATTGGAAGAACTTTAGCAACCCACATTGTGACAAAACAACGATAGCAGTAGGGTCCTTAGAGACCAAAAAATCAATGTCCCCATGCTCCCTCTCTCTCCATTGCACATATATCCTACAAAATAATAAATGGATGGAGAGTTAACTCTTGCATTTTTATTTTTTCACTTAGTTGAGGGTGTACACGGGCTGTCTTGGGGACCGTTGCATGTGCACACATGCAGTTCATCTTATGCTCGCGTGTACATGTGGGTTGTGCTTAGACAACCTGCGTACATGCAGGGCCAACCTCTTTAAAGGTCAGTGTCCCCCCAAAACACAAAAGCAAATGCAAAAATGAAAGATAGAAATGCAAGAGAGGTTAGTGTGTACTTGGTCCAAACAAAAGTTCGTTTCGTCCACTGAAGCTCCCGGAATCAACTATTTCGGAAAAGGGGTGTTTTTTGACTTTTGGTCAATTCTCAATTTACAATGATGATAATGAGCTGCCAACTTTCTATTTATAGACTTTTTGGCCCCTTTTTGTCATTTTTTGGACCCTTTTGTCATTTTTTCTAGCTTGAAAATCGTTCAGTATGGTTCTTGAGTTTCTTGGGGGATGTTACGATACATGGTACTTTGGGTATTGGGAAGTTTTTTGAGAGTTGGGTTAGTTTTAAAGGTCTTTTGGTAAAAAGCCAATTTTCCAACTTTGTGCATATAACACAGGATTCCACCTCCACTTGTTGCACCTCGTTGTCTTTTTCTCTTTGCCATAGGATCGATCCCACCAAATTATGACACATAACCCTCACTCCTTCTCTATAAGTGTTCTAATTTAGTGGTAGATCCTACCTTCACATGGATTCCCTAGGTAGATCCTAGTTGCATTTTGGTGCCCATCCATCACTAATGATTATAGGCTCGGGAGTCCTTAATAGTTTTTCCTGATTACGAGTTTGAGCCTCATTTGCATGATTCATTATCACTCTTGACCTCACCCTCGGGACTCCCAAAACACAACGGGTCTTCTTTTAAGCCCTTTTCAGATCCTCTAAACATGAAAATATTGTCGAGCGATCTTGTTGACCTTCACGCTCGCTAAACTGAAATTTGAAGGCACGTCTGTCCGACGGTAGTTTACCCCTTTTTCGGTCTGGATGGTGAAAATTACGAACAAAGGTATACTCTAGGAGCCTCGGTTCTATAGAAGAGTACTCTCATGTATAATTTTACCCATTTTTCGGGCCCGAGGGACTAAATCTATGAAAAAGGAATCCCCATGGAGTCCATAGTTAAGCTCTTTTCAGACTCCCTAAAATTGAAAAGATGGTCGAGTGACCTTGTTCCTTCACACTCATTAAATTGGTCCAAAAGAACATTCCTTATGAAGACCATAGTTAATCTCTTTTCAGACTCCTTAAATATGAAAAGATTTCCAAGTGATCTTGTCTTTGTCACACTCGTTAAAATGATTTTGAATAGACATATGTTCAGTGCTATTTTACCACTTTTTCGAACCGACTAGATTACCTTCGAAAAAGGTACCCCAGTGGAGTCTCCTTTTACGCTTTTTCAGACTCTCTAAAAATGAAAAACCACCGAGCTTACCTTCTCTGGGCTTGTTAAAATTACATTGAAGGATGTTATCATTGTGTCTTATTAATCACATTTTCATTCTTGTGCCTTTGGCCCAATGTCAACTCCATGTTGCTCTCAACTGAACCATCTGAAGCATGCCTTATACACAAGCCTTGTAGAAATTTTCCTCTACGTCTTGACACCTTGACCCATGGAGGATTTTTCCCGAGTGTCCTTTTCCTGCATATGTCCCCTTGCTCTGAGAATAAATATGTTCCTTGTGCTTGGAACTAGTATGTTCGTGACACTCAATCCTCCTTTGTAACGTAGAATTATTTATTCTTTTTCAAGCTCCCCAAAATTATTGAAAAAGACAAAAAAATCAAATATACCCCAAAAAGAGGAAGGGAAAAGTATTTTCTTTTTGTTGACAGGACAATGAGTCACCCTTGGACAAAGAACATCCTTTCATTTGTTCATCAAGCCCTAGGATTCAATATGACCTTAGGGAGATATTCTCACTACATAGAGATGTGTCCTCCTCCGTTTGGTTACCCTTCCAAACATATGGAGAGTTCACATTTCCTTCTGTATCGTGAACTTATGTCAATGCCATGCTGCCCGAGTCTCATATTTTGTCATTCTTTCATCCAAGGGAAGTCTTACTAAATTTTAGTTGTCCCTTCTACAGTTTGTCTCTTGTCCTCATGCCCGACCACCCCAAAATACCAATCAATTCCTTGTTCAAAATCAATGAATTTCTCTGGACTGATCACCAAGATCCTCTTGTTTGTTCCCGACGAGCCATTAAAGACCTCTGGGTAGTGAAGTTATAAACTGATATTAGACTCCTACATGAGTTTTGAATATTTTGAAGTTGTTGCTCAAGCTCTGAAGACCTCATCTCCAGCCATCGGGCATCATTGACTTCTTGAAGATGGATACCATACATGTATATCTTTTGATTTTGAGATGTAGATCCGTTGTGTACTACTCGCGGTTACACTTTATATAGTTATATGACATGGATCTGTAGTGTATTTGATTGGCATCCATGATTTTATTTCATCCCGAGCATGGGTATGCCCGCCTCGGTGAGATAAATTGTTATTTTTTGCGGATGGCACCTCTTGAACTCTGGTCCCTGGGCTCCCTCACTTCGTACATTGGTGAATATTTGTAATGTATTTTGGCCATCAGATTCTCTTCTGACCTCACACATTAGGGGGCATCTATTATAACCCTAAATTGCACCAGACATGCATACCTGACATCAGGCCATCTAACTTGCTATCTTTTCCAAGCCATCACTAAAAACGCTCTTCGAAAAATCATTGTTTTGAAGGTGTACGCACCCTACACCACTACTGCTCGTTTACACATGCCTGCTGACCCACTACAACCTGCGTACACTCACAAAATATCGCGAAAAATCAAAATTGCATAGGATACTAGTTTCTGGGCCATTACTTAACTGTTTTACCACCCATAGCCAGTTACCCCAACCGTTACTATCCCTTTTAGCCTATAAAAGAAGGATTTGGGGTCCTATGTCAAAGGGAAGCATGAGAGAAAATAAACTCTACCCGTTTTATCAATCCCCCTTTGCCCCAATTGCAAATCCCTTTACCATTTCCCTAAGAGAGAACTGAATAGGAGAAGAAGACGTGGAAGTAGTTGGTGCATTGTGAAGAGGATCACAGGACCAAGTTTGAGGAGCAGTGCCAGTCTCATATTGTAAGTGACTTTTGTGGGATTAATATAAAGAAGTACTTTTTTCATCCTGCCAAATGACGTCTTAAACTTATATGATTTGTTTAAATTTCTTGTTTATGATGTCTAACCCACTAATCCATATGTAGAATGCATGCTTTTAGTTTCTTTTTTGTCTTTTGGTGAATGCAGGTCAGCCTTGGGAGGAGACTTGTAGTTAGGAAACAACTAAGCGCAAAGGGATCGACACCGGATGCGAAGTTTAAGGTATTCCTACCAGATCTCTATACCTTGTCTTTTATGTATGATTGTGGGGTAATGTCGGGATAGTTGATAAAAATTAGGAGACTTTAAACGATTAGCTCTGGCTACATTTTAGAACTCTGGTGTAGTCTGTAGAGGGGTGTTCCTGCTATAACAATAAGAATGCATTCTATATATGGATTAGTGGGTTAGAAATCACAACAAAGAATGTAAACAAATCATAAAGATTTAAGACATCATTTGGCGGGACGAAAAAAGTATTTCTTTATATTAATCTCACGAAATTCATTTACAATATGAGACTGACAACTGCTCCTCGAACTCGGTCCTGGGCTCCTCTTTACCATGCACCAACTTCTTCCACGTATTCTTCTCCTCTTCAATTCTCTTTAGGGAAATGGCAAGGGTTTGCAATGGAGGAAGAAGGAATTTTGTCTCAAAATCACAATGTGGTTGCAAAATATTGGGGCAAAGGGGGAGTACTGAAATGGTCAAAGTTTCTATGCTCTTGTGCTTCGCTTTTGAATGGGACACCAACACCTTCTTTTATAGGATAAAATAGATAGTAACTGTTGGGGTGATTGGCTATGGGAGGTCAAATGGTTAGGTAACGGCCCCAAAACCCATATCCCTTTGAAATTTTCATTTTTTGCACTTTTTGTGAGTGTACGCGGGTTGTAGTGGTGTAGCAAGCATGTGTACGTAGGCAGTAGTGGTGTAGGGCACATGCATCTTCAAAGAAATGGTTTTTTAGAAGAGTTGTTTAGTGATGGATTCACAAAGATAGCAAGTAAGATGGCTTGATGTCAGGTATGCATGTCTAGTGAAATTTAGGGTTATAACACCTAAACATGGATAAACCCATGGGCCGACATTCCCATACCTGTTACATAGCCCAAAACCCAAAAATCCCTAAAAAGGGGTCGAAATCCCACGATCTCCACTTTGACTTGCGCTCCACCTTCGACAATATGTCAAAGTCCCAAACGTAGGTCAAACATGACCAAGAATCCTCAAACTTGGTCAAGGGCCAAAAAACATGTATTACCTCTTTCAACAACCATTGGTTTCCATTGCTTCGCTTTATTTTTACCTTTTCCATTCCAACAATTTTGCATGGTGCATCATCACCCAAATGAACCTGTCCAAAATCATAATCTGGAAAATGTTTCCTATGGGGTGTGGCATGAAATGAAACCCTTGAATCTACTACCCAAGACTCAAAAATATTATCTATAGAAATAATCAGAGCATCTTGTAACACATCACCTATTACATTTGCTTCTTGATTTTTCTCCTGCTGTCCATCTCTTTGTTTCTTTGGAGCTCTACAGTCTTTATTCATATGTCCTTTCTTCCCACAATTCCAACACTCTATATTTCCAAATATGGATTTCGATCTGCCCTTCCTAGAATTCCTATGGTTCCATGAGCCCTTTCCTATATCCTTTTGTATTCCCCTGTTCTCCATGTTTAACTCATTACCTGATGTCACACATGTGATTTTTCATCGCATTTCATCACTAAGGATAACACCAACAAAATCATCAAATTTTAAAGTATTTGAACCAGAGACGGAGTTACTTACAACCATGAACAAACCATTCCAACTTTCTGGCAATGAGCACAATATTAGAAGAGCCCTGACCTCATCATCAAAGTCCAGTTTTATAGAAATTAGTTGATTAGTAACCATATTAAATTCATTTAAATGATATGTAACAGACCCACCTTCTGACACCTTCATATTAAATAATCTCTTCATTAGAAATACCTTATTGTACACCGAGGGTTTTTCATACAGTTTTTCCAATGTGTCCATCATCTTTTTGATTTTCTTTTCTTTCGAAATATTGAAAGCCATTGATGCTTCCAGGATCAGCCGTATCGTTCCTAGTGCCTTTATGTTAAGAACCTCTCATTCTTCATCCTTCATGGCCATTGAATTCTTTTCTATTCCACCCAATGGTAGGAATAGATCCTTCTGATATAAATAATCTTCCATCTGCATCTTCTATAACTGGTAGTTTTGGCCGTTAAATTTCTCAACCCTAATCTTTCCATCTTCCGTCATTCCTCCCACTCGAACCATGAACCATCTTTTCCTGCGAGTTATCTTTCAGTCTGATACCAGTTTTTATAAAAATAGGAGCACAGAGAAATAAAATAAAACAAATGCAGAAATAAAACACAAAAGATACACAATACAATATAGACATAGATATACGTGGTTTACCCAGTGTGGGATACGTCCACCAGAGAAATTTTCAGGTCCTTCCTTTATTATTATCTAGAAAATTAAGGGATACAACCTACAACAAACCCATTGTAACTTCCTCTTCTTTCTCTCACAGTCTCCTAATCTCATAATACAATATTCACAATAATCCATAGCCGCAATACATTTCCCTCATAAAAGAGGGTTTCCTTCTAGGGAAAAAAACCCTAACATAACTTCTACTATCATATCTATGACCTTGTAATGAACAATCCAGATTTACAATGAAATTACAATATACATTTACAAGGAAAATTTTCCTTCGGGGGATTTGCTAGAAGGAAATAACCCCCCTTTAACTCCATCATGGTTCAGAATGTAGGCAGAGAAAATAATCATCTAAAAGATAATTAATTCTCAATACTACTACAAACATGCCAAAACTAATATAAATAAATCAAAGAGAATAGATCGGGTAACTATACCTCTAATCCCACATTTGGTGATGATCTCCTTGCGCTTGGAAGTTCCATTGACTGCATGCCTCCTCCCAGGGATGACCTGCATCTAAAGATTGACAAAGAAAGAATGAAAAATATGTTATTCCATATATAAGTTAGGGTTAGATCTTAGAATGTAAAGCATAAACTGATAAAAGTATTTTAGACACCATCATTTGGGATAGGAAAATGTAATTCTTTTATTCATAACATGAAGATTATACCTTTACAATCTAAGTCAACCATCATTCTGTGAACCTTGTTTGGGCTCCTCTTCACCATGCTCCAAGTGCACCTTGTATGTAATTCTCCTCTCAACCTTGTGATCTCTTCTATGGAAGAGAATGGGTTAAAATGGAGGAAGAAGGGGCTAATGAGGGAATGTTGAGGCAATTTATCACAAAAGGCAACAATATATTGGGCAAGGAGGGGAAGTGAAATCTGACAGAGTTTCAATATTCTTATGCTTAGGTATGAAATGAGACCCCAACACCTCCTTTTATATGCCAAAATTATTGTTATCCAGTTGGGTGATGGACTATAGAAGGTGGATTAGTTGGGAAACCTCCAATAGCGCATCAATTTCAACAAATTCCTTACAAATTTTTATATTTTGCAACTTTTGCAAGTATACGCGGGCTGTAATGGTGAAAAATGCATATGTATGCTAGTTGTAGTGGTGCAACAAGAATATGTACATGGGAAGTAATGATGCAGGGCACATACATCTTCTAAAAAATGGTTTTTTAAGAAGAGTTTATTAGAAGTGCTTTGGCAAAAAATGAAAGTAAGAGGGCAAAGGCCATGTATGCATTTGTAGAGAAATTTAGGGCTATATAGATGCCCCCTAATGTGTGAGGTCATAAGAGAAACTGATGGCTGAAATACATTACAATATCTTCACCAATGTACGATATTGAGTGAGCCTGGAATTAGAGTCTAAGAGGTTCCATCTGCAAAACAACAAATGTCTCTCCGATGTGGGCATACCCATGCTCGAGATGAAATAAATCATGGCTTCCAATCAAATACACTACAGATCCATGTCATATAACTATTTAAAGTGTAGCTGTGAGAAATACATATAGGATATACATCTCAAAATCAGTCGAATATATACAATTAGAGTATCCATCGTGAAGAAGCTAGTGACTCCTGATGGCTGGAGATGAGGCCTTCAGAGCTCGAGAAACAACTTCAAGATCTTCAAAACTTAGGTAGGAGTACAATGGGAGTGTATAACTCACTACCCTGAGGTATTCAATGACTCATCGGGAAAATACATGAGGATCTCGATGATTAGGAAGAGAACTTCATATAATTTGAATCAGGACTTGACTGGACTCTTGGGATGGCTGAATCATGAGGTCGAGAGACAAACTATAGAAAGGGAGACTCAGGATGGGTGAAAATTCCCTTGTACAAAAGCATGAGATATGATCACACTCAGGAAGCATGACATTGACATAAGCTCACGATACAGGAGGTAGCACAAACTCTCCATGTGTTTGGAAGAGTAACCAAACAGAGGAGGAAACAACTCTATGTAGAGAGAATAGCTTCCTAAGGTCATACTAGATCCCAATTCTTGACAAACAAACAAAATGATGTTCTTTGTCCAAGGGCGACTCTTGGTGCTGCTGAAAAATAATACATATTTCCTGTCCCCTCTTTTTGAGATATTTCTGTTTTTTTTCTTTTTCAATTTTTTAAAGAGATTGAAAAAGAATAAAAGAATGCTATGTAACAAAGGAGGAACGAGTGTTGCAAACAAGCATACTAGTTCCAAGTTCAAGGAACATACTAATGCTCAAAGCAAGGAGACATGTGCAGGAAAATGACACTCGAGGAAAATTCCTCCATGGGTCAAGGTGTCAGGTCGTAGAGGAAAAGTGCTACAAGGTTTGCGTATAAGGCATGCTTCAAAGTTTCAGTTGAGAGAAACATGGAGCCGACATTAGGCCAAATACACAGAGTTGAAAATGCGATTAGGAAAGATGCTATGAGACACCCTTCCATGTAATTTGTATCAGCCCAAAGAAGGTAATCTTGATAGTATTTTCATGTTTAGAGAGTTTGAAAAAATGTAAAATAAGACTCTAGGGAGTACCTTTTTCGGAGATAGTCCAGTCGGTTCGAAAAAGGGGTAAACTTGCACCAGAAAGACGTTTATTCATAACCATTTTAACAAGTGTGACAAACACAAGATCACTCAACAATATTTTTTATTTTAAGGATTCTAAAAATAGATTAACTATGGACTCATAGCCTTTTTTTGAGTTTAGTCTCCTTAGACCAAAAAAGTATAAAAGTTACTAAGGAGAACTCTCCCGGCGAGATGAATCTCTTGAGGCATACCTTTTTCCGCTATAATCTACAGGTTGGAAAAAGGGTTAAACTCATGCCAGTAGATGTTCCTCTGGAATAATTTAATGAGTGTGAAGGAACAAAGTCACTCGATGATATTTTCAATTTTAGGGAGTCTGAAAAGATCTTAACTATGGATTTCGTGGGGGTTCCTTTTTCGTAAGTAATCTTCAAGGCCTGAAAAAGGTGATAAAACAAAACCAAGGAGAATGTTCCTTTTTCTAAGATTTAGTCCCTCAGGCTTGAAAAAGGATTAAAATTACGCCTGAGAATACTCTTCTAGTGAACCGAAGTTCCTAGAGCATACCTTTATTCATGCAATTGACCATCTAGAACAAAAAAGGGGTAAACTACCGTCGGACATACGTGCCTCCAAATTTGAATTCGGTGAGCGTGAAGGGAAACAAGATCAATCAACAATATTTTCATGTTTAGAGAGTCAGAAAATGGCTTAAAGAAGACTCTAGGGGGCTACTTTTCTCATTTAATCCAGAAAATATCGAAAAGCATAAATACAGTCTCATCGGATGTTGCTTTCGAATTGCAAAGCGAGCTTGAAAGACAACAAATCATGCTCATTTGGGAGTCCCAAGGGTGAGGCCAATAATGATGATGCATCATATGAATGAGGCTCAATATTGTAATCATGGCATGACTAAAAGGGACTCCCGAGCCTATAGTCATTACTAACAACATGGACGCTGAAATGCAACAAAGATCTACCTAGGGAATCCATGTAAAGGTAGGCTCTACCACATAATGACGACACTTCTAGAGTAACAATGAAGGTTTCATGTCACACTTCAGTGGTGTAGATCCTATGGCAAAGAGGAAAAGACAACGAGATGCAGAAAGTGGAGGTGAAATCCAAACTTGTATGAAAAAAGTTGGAAAAAATGACTTTTACCAAAGGATACCAAAAGTGACCCATCCAATAAGAAAAGTGTATCATAACATCCAATAAGAAACTCAAAATTGGAAACAAGTGATCATCAATCGAGGAAAAATGACAAAGGGGGTCAACAAGTGGCACAAAATGCCAAAAAGGTCTATAAATAGAAGTTGATAGCTCATTTTCAGCATTGCAATTTGAAAATTACCAAAAAGGAGAAAAATCCCCTTTGCTAAAGAAGTTGATTCCGGGAGCTTCAATGGATGAAACAAACTTCCACTTGGACCAAGTAACTACAAATGTATCCCTCTTGCATTTCAATTCCTCTTTCATGCATATATATATATTTTTAGGTGGAACACTCTCCTAAAAAGATTAGCCCTGCATGTATGCAGGATGTCCAAGGAAAACCTGCGTATGTACTAGGAAGAAAACACTCTGCCCACGTACATACATGACTGAGGCCAAAACAACCCATGTACACCCTCAAAATATTGATTTTTTTTTTAAAAAGAAAGAGCTAACTCCCTTTTATTTTCCATGGAACATGGTGTATGTCCACTGGAGGGAGAGGTAAGACAGACCCTCCAGCCATTGCCGCATTGAAACAATGGAGGTTATGGAAGTTTGTCCAGTGTACTTTTCTGAGGGAAAAAACTAGGCTACTGAACTCCCAAGTTGATTATTGGAATCCATATGCAAAAGAATTCATGATACAGGGATAGTTGTTGACTCCAATGACTGAAGACATATACTTCTTGACTAGCCTCTCGAGGAGAGGGGAACCAGTCAATTTGCAAACATTTCCCCTTGTGTCTTTTAACTTTGAGGACTACATTCGAATGTACTGTGAGGCCAAAACTAAGAAGGTAGGTTCTTAGGTTCCTATTCAAAAGATCATGAGTCTGAATCTAAGAGTGATCTTGCTACTTATTGGGTGGATTAATGGATCCATGACCCTTCACTAGGATTCTCGGGCACCACATGCACTATGATATTCAGTGCCAGGAGGCCCATATCTTTGACTGGAGTATGACCATGCTCACATGCATGAAGAGACAACTGACAAAGTGTCGGAAACACAACAACAAAACTTCAGTTTTGGTACTATTTTATGCTCATTCTTCTTCTTCAAGAGTACCCAACCTCATTCCTAGAGAGACTATGTGGAGGCATGTGGCCTCCTTCCTTGCAGTGTGTAGATGGGTAGCATTGCTGCCACGACAAGGGGGAGGAAGGACCATAGAGGCCTTCTACGACACATTTTTTGACTGGTGGGCACGACGGATTCCAATGATAGAGGACTACCCGTATGTTGGGAGCAACTTTTCCAGGGATCCTAACATGCCCATGCCTCCCGAAGAGGAGCGAGGAGAGATAGGTAAGATGTTTTTAATATTATTTAATTTTTAATTTCTTTTAAATATATAATTTTTATGTGTATAGAGTACTAAGTTTCATGTATCTGCTATGTACATATGTGGGACCAATGAGCCCGAAAGACTTCGTGAGGACTCGAAAACATCCTCAACCAAAGGTGGGACCAACAACAGCCGAAGGACCAACAACCGCAGGGGGACCTCCAGTGAGAGAGGTTGAGAGGGTTTTGAGACAAGTGGAGTGCAACCTTACTACACTCACTCGTACAGTACCCATGGCTGAGATCAAGGATCTTCCACCCTCCATGCAACCTCATGTAGTGGGGGTGCCATGGACTTGGTTCCATCTCTTCCGGTGTTTAGCCAATTTCGTTGTTCATTATGGAAGGAACAATAGGCCCCAAGATTAGATAGGATAGACTTTAGATGTGCTAAGGGAACCTTTGTACATGTATTTTTGAGGGCATAAGCCTAGCAATGTATACTGAACCTTATTTTTTAGGCATTCATGCCCACCTATGTACTCGTAATAGTTTTGATATATATATA
>WSFP011500667.1:0-13895 GCA_009831015.1 Picea engelmannii | reverse complement strand
AATTTCTTGGTCATTTGGTACCATGTGTGGATATTGTTCTTGTCAAGGCCCATGAACCACCATAATGCAACATCCTTAAGCATGGAAGGAAAAATATTTAATTTATGAGTGTTATAAACATAGTCATAACTCTTGAAAAGTACATCAAACTCAAAGAGGAAAGTGTCAGGATCTTCTTTTGATAATCCATGAAAAGTAGGCAAGGAAGAATGGTGAATGTTTTTCATCTTAGCTTCATGTTCTCACTCTATTATTGGAAAACCAAAGGTGGGAAATTCTTCTTTGACATTTTCATTTTCCATTTCTGTCTAAGAGTGAAATTCTTCTTTGATTGGAAAACCAAAGGCTCACTGCAACATAAAATGATCACAACACGAATTACAGCAAATAGATTCACATGAATTGCAATTTTAGAATAGAACTAAGATGAGTTGTGGATTATAATCAAGATCATGCAATGCACACTTTAGAAGTTGAATTCAATGAGTTGTATCATAAATATAAATATAGAAAGATGAACGGATTACAATTCACTTGTAAAACTATGTTCCTTCAATTAACAAATTAGATATCACACCGATTGCATATATTCCACACAAATTTAAGTTTATACAAACAATAGTTTAAAATCATAGAACTAAATCTACTCGAATCTCTGATTCCAAATATGAAAAAAAATCTAGGCAATGCACTTTTGTATTCACAATTATAGGAATTGCAACAAACCGAGAAGTAACTATGAACGAGAAACATAAGTGCAACAAACTATTAAATTATAAAAATAAACAATGTAACTATAGGATCTAACCTTATAGACAACATCGAGCTAAGGAGGGGCCCTTACCCCCTTAGACGAGGCACTAGAAGATTAATTAAAAATCACATGAATTCTCAATGAATCAACACACGAAAGAGTGAAATAAAGACAATAATTATATTATGAAAAAGTTTGGAAGTACAACAACAAATGTGAAATCATACAAAACAAATTGTCCTTATCCTTGAGCTCTAATAGCTCGAGTCCTCTTATAATACATTCATAATCTAGAATCATACAAGAAATGAATGGAAAACCTTGTGGAGGTTTTTCATCTGTTATCTCTATCTCAAGGAAAGGTCAAGCGTTGTTGATTCGACAAATGAACCAACATCTTCATTTAGGTGTTCTTATGTTTGTTGATCGCATGTATGAATAGTCATGATGTGGTTGATTTGTTGGTAGATCTTTATTTACAATTGCAGCATCAAGAGAACCGTCACATGTCTAAGTGCAACAACTATTGTTTGGTAACAAAACTACAATTGACTTGGTTTTGTCTAGGGTGTCAACAAGTGGGTATTTGGTAGTTATATTTGCATGGAATAGCAGCAATAGAAATATCAACCAGAAATGAAACAACTTAAATGTCATCCGAAATAGTATCAATAGTGTTGCACCTTTCAGAATCGCAACGATGGTGTTGTAGTTGCTTGGAATCACAACAATAGTGTTGCATCCTTTGTAGACATTTTCTGCAAAAAAATATCAGTGCAAAGAAACAACAAATTCTATGGAAGACATGCAATAATAATTGTAAAATGGAATAGAAGATGTGAATTGTACCTTGGTGCCAAAATAGAGCAGTTATTGTTGAATTTTTTTATTTTCAAATCTGATAATTATTGCCTTATGATTTAAATGATACTGATATCATAGAATAATTACACACTGAAAATATCAACAAAACCTAGCGAACTTGATGAGAGGTTGTTGTAAGTAAATATGATATATGATATGATATATTACAATTGAGGGCCCCGATATATATACTTGGGCGGAGTGCCTTTTCATTTAATGGACATGTCTTTTCCATTATTGTCTTTTCA
Organism: Picea engelmannii; assembly: GCA_009831015.1. Taxonomy (NCBI): domain Eukaryota; kingdom Viridiplantae; phylum Streptophyta; class Pinopsida; order Pinales; family Pinaceae; genus Picea; species Picea engelmannii. The sequence continues at coordinate 12,029 of WSFP011500667.1, read as the reverse complement.
TTAATTAATTTATTATTAGTTATTAATTATTGATTATTTATACATTATATTATAAATATATTATATTTATGTTGATTATTATTTCCCAACATGCACATGTAATTAATATAGATCACTCCATCCTAGAGAAGAAAATGTGATAGCACCTCAAGTCTGTCCACTCCTCGCCAGGACAAATACTACGCCTCGACCATTCACCACTAGAAAATATCTGTGAGTGAATGAGTCATTTCCCTTGGTCAAATCAGCATGACCAATCTAGGAGAATGTATGCCCAATGCTGCTAACTAGATAAACATCAACACTCCCTCCCAGAAAGGGAGACATTATACATCACTCCAAGCTTGTCTCTAAAGTATACAAACTTTGTATTAGATAGAGGCTTGGTGAGATTGTTCGCAATTTTCTCATCTATGGATATGTACTAGAGATTTACTTATCCCTTCTCTAACATGTCTTGAATGAAGAGATATTTCATCTCATTGTGCTTTGACTTGTCATGAAATATTGGATTTTCTGAAAGCTTGACACAACTTTGATTATCACAGTGTATTAAGGTCATCTCTAGCTCTTGATCAAATAGTTATGCAAGAATTTTATGAAGCCATACTACTTCTTGACTTGCGAAACTAGTTGTGATATACTTCCCTTATGTTGTACTGAGTGCTACATAAGTATGCTTCCTTCTAAGCTAGGATATCATAGCTAATCCTAAGTTGAAGAAACACCTCAAGGTGATATTTATGTCCACTGCACTTCGTGTCCAGTCAGACTCAATATATCCCTGTAGCCTCACTTCACTGCATGTTTTATATGTTAGACCATATCCAACTATACCATGTAGGTACTTCAACATGTGTTTTTCTGCAACCCAATGGTAGTGCCTCAGTTCAACCATGAACTAGCTCAGGGTGTTCACTGAAAAGAAAATATCTAGCCCGGTGTTAACCAGGTACATCAAGGATCCAATCAGTTTCATGTACATAGCCGGATCCACCATATCTGAATATGAAACATAATCACTCGGCTTCTTCAGATTTTTCATCATAGGTGTAGCCATGGACTTTCAATCCATCATACTAAATCTGCTCAAGATCTCAATTATGTAATTCCCCTATCCGAGGAATATCTCACCTAGTTTCTTCCACACCTCAAATACCAAGAAATAATTCATCAATCCAAGATCCTTCATATCAAAATCAGAGGAAAACTCCCTCTTGCACTCATCGAATAGTCGATATTCTCCCATAAGGAACAAGTCATCAATATATAACACCAAGATCAAAGGATCACCATCAAAAACCTTGTAGTAAAGGTTGGGATATTCTTCAATCTTGGTTAATCCCAAGCTCATCACGTATCCATCAATCCTAGAGTACCATACCATGGGTCCCTTCTTGATTCTGTACAAGGCCTTCTTCATCCTGCAAACATGAGACTCCCTCCGATGTACCTCAAATCCCTGAGGTTGTTTTATGTACACTTCCTCCTCAATCAAACTATTGAGGAATGAAGTATTTACATCCATATAGTGTAATATCCAATCCATGATTGTTGCAATGGAAATAATGGTAGTGATGGAAGTGTACCTAGTAACTGGATCAAACGTCTCCTCATAGTCCACTCCCTCTTTCTATGAGAACCCTCTTTCCACGAATCTCACTTTGTACTTTTCGATGTTTTCATTTGTTGTATGCTTGATTTTGTAGAACCACTTGGAAGTCACCACTGAATTCCCCTTGGGTATTCCTCCATCATAGTATCTCACCAAACTTGTTGGTATGTTGCCTCCTCATAACTAGAAGGTTTAGAATCAATGATGTGACTCATCAATGCCATATAAATTGATAATTCCTTAGGTCATCTACTTTTCCTAAAAGTACCATGGGGAGATGCATGCCTCTTTGCATCATGCAATGTATCACAAAGCAATACTAGCCTGTTCCTGGTCTCTAGAACAATGACTCTAGGCGAGTCCACTGGTTCAGATGGATCTGTTGACTTCTCTTGATAGTCTGAAGGATGATCAATTGGAACAGAGGGACCTAAACCCACATCCTTCATAGCCTCCTTCTCCTCACTATCAATCTCCATATGACACTCTATAGACCTCATGAAGGTTTTGTCTTCATCAAAGGTGACATCCTGAATGATCTCTATCTAGCGTTGTCTTGGAATGTAAATTTTGTAATCCTTTGATGTATAGATGTATCCAAAAAACATCCCCTTCTTCCCAGAAGGCTACAACTTCATCCTTTTCTCCTTGGGCACGTGAATATAGACTGGACAACCAAAGATCCTCAAATAACTCACCTTTGGTTTCACACTTGTGAAATCCTCCTCAGAAGTCTTGTTCCCCAAGATCCAGTGAGGACTCTTGTTCTGGATGTACACTGTTGTATTGGATGCCTCTCCCCATAAGAACATGGTTAAATTATGATCATGAATCATGGCTTTGGAAACCTCTACAATGGACTTGTTCTTCCTCTCTACAACCCTGCTCTATTGTGGGTTGTAAGGAATGACCAACTCCCTCTTGATATTCTTCCCTATCAGGTTCTCTACTTGAGCCCCGAACTCCTGAAATATGTTGAATACTTCATCCTTGGATTTCATGAAGAATATCCATTTCTTCTGGGGGAAATCATCAATTAATATCACATAGTACAGGAATCCACCCAAACATGCAACTATCATAGGTCCACATACATCTGAATGTACTAGATCCAAGATCCCCTTGGACCTATTGTCACTGATCAAAAATATCCTTTAGAATTCTTTCCAAGTGCACATCCTTTGCAAATTCCATCATGCTCTACGTAAATCTCTAGAAGTTATATGACCATAATCTTCAATGCTAGTAAATCCATGTAATGTAAGTGTGCAAATCTGTGACGTCATAGCTCACACAAACTGATGTTTTCATGTACCAATGCCTGGGTTGGTCATCCCAAAAATATGTATAGACCTCCCTCTCAAACACCAATCATTGTTGCAGAGTCTATAGCAGCTCTGTTAGTTATCACAATATGACGGGTCACAATTTGTAGAGAAATAGAGAGTGAACAAAAGAACTAGTCACATTATGTATTGTAATCCTTAAGGTGATCATGCCCTGTAATCAGGAAAATCATGACTAGAGGGAATGTGGTCTCTTTGTGTGCATAGGCCTCTCTCGAACACAACTATACAATTGAAAAAAATAAAATATCTGAAGCAGATCTATCAGATATAGCACTAAAATATTTTAACTAGCTTTGGAAAAGACTTATACTAGATCTGGCAATGAAATTTTTTAACTAGCTCTGAAACCATGTTGAACTTCCTAATTTTCAAATATGATAATTATTTCCTTATGATTTAAATGCTATTGTTATCATAGAATAATTACACACTGAAAATCTCAACAAAACATAGCAAACTTGATGAGAGGTTGTTGTAAGTAAATATTATATATGAGATGATATATTACAATTTAGGGCCTTGATATATATACTTGGGCAGAGTTCCTTTTCATTTAATGGACATGTCTTATCCATTATTGTCTTTTCATTAATTTATTATTATTTATTTATTATTGATTATTTATATATTTATACATTATATTATAAATATATTATTTATATTATATTTATGTTGATGATTATTTCCTCACATGCACGTCTAATTAATATAGATCACTCCACCCTGAAGAAGGCAATGTGAGAGCACCTCAATTCTATCCACTCCTTGTTAGGATAAATACTACATCTAGGCCATTCACCACTAGCAAAGATCCGTGAGTGAATGAATCATTTCCCTTGGTCAAATCATCATCACCAATATGGGAGAATGTCTGCCCGATGCTGCTAACTAGAGAAACATCAAGAGTTATATGGAGGAGATGTCTTAGAATGGAAAGGATGATCAAAATGGTATGGGGAAAAGTGCTAGATGGATGCCAAAAATATGTCAATTCCGGGGCCCATCAGTAATCAAGAAGCACAACAAGATGGACCAAAATTTTAAGGTTGATTTTCCCCAAATAAAAACCTTGGAGAGAGAGAAGGTAAATAATTTTGTGGAAATACCGACAAGAATATCGGTGGTATTACATTACTTGGGTGCCAGGATGGACAAATTCAGGTATCGGGTGATGGAGATGAAGGTCGGGCTCAATGCACCTATGGAGCAGAAAATATTTCCCTATGTCCACACTTGTGAAGATATTTTAGTGTAGTGGTCCAAACATGATAACGTAAACTCGTTGTAGTGACTAAAGGATGACTGAGAGAACACATGTGGACTTGTCCACTTTTCTATTTTTTTTCCTTGACTTTAATTAAACTTTACGCTATTTTTAGTATTTTTATTTTGTATAGATAAAAGAATCGACCACATACCAATGGTCAATTGTTTTATGTATGAACTTGATAGTCAATGATAAGAACTATTTTGAAGCTAGGATTACTTGAGAAACTCGGACAGAACCAAAGACATTTTTTTTCCAAGTTTGTGGATGTGACTCGATCTATGGATTGTTCTCCATCTTATTATCAGGTATAGGCCCTTTAGTAATATCACTATTATTTTGAGTTATCTTGAATGATTTATGGATGCTAAATGAATATTGGTAAAAAATAAGTGATTCTTTAGTTTATTACATGTGAGCAATGTGTAGAATTATTTCTAGTTGATTTGTCTTATATGTGGTTTCATGAATGTTATTTCTTTATTCTTCTTAAAGAATATATGATATATAATTAATGGTAGTATTATTGTTGATATTAGTTAATTCCAGGTGTTGTTTACATACCGTTGGTTGAAGGTTATCCATAGGCCCATATTTTTTTCAAAATAAATCATTCCTTTAAGTTATTTTCAAGTTTCGCATGTTTAAAAAGTAAAAGAAAACTAAACCGTAAAAATATATTTGTAGTTAGAAAGGAAAATTTTGGGAACCAGTTAAATCCAATCGAAACTCGTCAGATCATCAATCTGGATAATCACACTACCCAAAACAGAGAGGAGTCTAATTGGGCCTCATCTTTAGGCATGATTCCTATTGTTGAGTTAAAGGGAATCAATCCCCCTCAATAAGGCTCTGTGTAGTTAATTCAACCTATGCTCCAACAATTCGACATCCTCTTGTGCCAGGCACCAACACCTGCCCTTTTTCTTGTCTCTTTTCTCAAAGATTCAATTTCTTTGAATAAATAGGGACCCTCCTTTTCTCATCTTAATACTCTCTTGACTTGTTGAAAAAGTTAATTCATCTTTGTGATCTTCATTGGAATTTTCTTGAACTTTCACTTAGATTTTTTCCTAACTTGCAAATCATTGATTCTGGTTATATCAATGAGTTAATGTTTTCCTCGTCAATACAACCAGTACTAGTGAGTTGATAGTTTCTCCTTTGACACTAAAAAGTGCCAACACTTGTGGAGTTTTTTATTTTAAGCTTTATGTATCAACGATCATAGAGTTTCAAGTGCTGACACATCAACAAAGTTCGAGCTAGCATCACCGATACGTGCACCATTTTAGTCTTGGTCAATTATTTCTGACATATCGGAAACCATGAAGTTATCATTGCTGACACATTGATGAAATTTGGGCTATCATTTTCGATACACTTATTGTTAAATACTCAATGGATTTTACTTTATGTATCAGTGTGAATGATACCATTGCCACCTATGCACCGACATACTTCCACCCACCTCCACTGATACACAAGGATGGAAATCCCTTCCCACTTGATATCCATGTGTCACGATGGTTTATACAATTTTCTATGTCTAATCCACTGGCCTAGTTGAAATGATAATAATCAATTCATACCTCTTTGTATCGATATTCGTATCGAGTAAAAGGTTATAAAATAAATCCCCACAATATTGTAGTTTCATTGTTTATCATTGAGAGAGAGCATTTGTAGCATGTTGAAAAGAGATCCTACGAGAGAATGTTTAGCTACTATTGAGCCCCTTACTGTCCATGCATGAACATAGTGCCAAGTAGGTTGTTTTTCACCTTGTCATGTGGTCCTTTCGTGTTTCAGTTTCAATTAAGTTCAATTATTAATTGGTACCATAGAAGGTGATCCTGCCATGAAACCCATTTATCTTATATTCCTTTGAGTACGCAGTGCCCTTGACCTCTTGTTTTATCCATGATTACCTTAACCCTATTGCCTCCTTTCTCCATGCCATTCCTTATCACCTATTCCCTTTTCCTTGCTCCCTAACCATAAAAAAATCCAATCACTTGGAGCATTCGACCATAGACTTTTCCCTAACCCTCTGGGATGAACAAATTCTTCCCCACACTTTGTGAAGAACTGTATCATCACTCAACACCTTTAACCTTGGTTGCTTTGAACCCTAACCTAAACAGTTCCCCATGCGTGTGTTAATTCACCTCTTTTCTGGCCATGGGTCTTCCTATTTCCCTAACCATTTATAAAACCCTAAGCAATGGTATCACTCTCCATACAATGAACCTAAGATCAAACCCATAAAATTACCCTCACTCTACAATTGGCTAATTTTTTTTATTTTTCACAGGTAGTATCGATGGATTTTAATTAATCTAGACCGATACATCTATGTTCACAGTGAAAATATTTAATATGAACACTGATATACCATAACCCTCATTGGATAAGTTTAATCCATCACCTATGGTACGTGTTTTCCATACCAAAATTTTTTATAACTTAAGCGTCGATACAATCTCACAGGTGTATATTCGATCAAGACTTAGCCATATTTAAAGTAAAATAATATTGGTGATGTTCAGGTGATCATTTTTGATACATGCTTCCCTGTTTCGGTGAAGTTCCTTAGATATTCATCGATACTATTATTATATATCGACAAAGTTTGCATGATAGACGCTGACACTAGCCTCCCTGTATCAGTGAGTTTCATCGAATCAATGTCGAGCAATCTTACCCATATCGATTGTGTTAATTATTTTGAGCCCAATACACTAAATCTTATTCTTCCTTTGAACACTTAACGCAAATTTGTGAACCATTTTACCATGTCGTCAATACTTCTCTCTTCAAATGATGACTCACCTCCCCTTATCGACATAGATGGTCTTTTGGATGCTGATGCAGGTACATATAAACAAGTTAGTCACAAACTTTTCAATTTTTCCCATAAATCTTGAAAATAACCTAGATACAGAAACTAATCCCATTTTTTTCTCCTTCGTCGCTTATTTTCCCTCCAAGATAGGTAGAATATGTTATTTTTTGCTTTGTCACCAATGATCAAATCAATATACATATATCACAGTGCGTTAATCATCAAATACTATTTTTCCTTAAAATATAATTTAATAATGGCTTTGAACCAACCAAAAAATCAAGCATACTAAGGGAAAAATGAAAGGAAAAAAGGAAAACAGGGACGAATATCATAATTGTCCTTTCTATCCTTGTTTTCCAAAACATTATTCAAATTATAAACTTTACTATACTTTCATTGATCTCTTTGAAAATGGGGATATGAATGTAAATTGAATGATAAGGAATAATTAAAAGAGGACTTGTAATTCATGGAAAATGAAATAGATGACACAAATGCATGACAATGTTCATAATCCATATCAATTCTGCTTAATTTCAATCTAGACAAAATTCATATTAGCATTCTCTATAAATCATTGTCTGCTATATTTTTTGCATATCAATACATCGCATAATTCACTCAAGTCACAAAATTTTCAAGGACCATTCATACCAATCTTCCAACAAAATTATTCTTTTAAAGTTCTTTTCTATTTATACAATAGAGGGAGAAAATTTATGAAAATAAATTAAATATGCTTCATGAATTTGAGAATAATTAATGGAAAATGATATACTATGAGAAAGTTTGGTCATGTTATGAATAAAAGAAAAATAACTTTAAAAATGCATATCAAACTTCCACCCCCTTTACAACTATTCATTATATTTCACAAGCTTGCATCATCAAAGTTAACAATTTTGATTTAGATCTTTGTCAACTCCCAAAACTCAAGAATATTATGGATGCATTTAAAATGACTAGAATATTACAAATTTTAAACAGAATCTCAAAGGGATGTGATGGTCAAGGATAATTATAACAATATAGTATGCCAAGTTTAATTCATAACATGACCTTTCAACAAGAGCACAGACAACAAAGAGTGCATATAGTCATAATATTTCTTCTAGGCATGTCTTGAAATTAATTCAACCAGGTGACTATAAATATAAAGTTCTCAAAACATAATTTGTTAGGACAAAATTTGAACACAAAACATTATGTTTGCTTATGTATATCAAAACTATTGTTAATTCATTAATCTCAAATTGAAATAGTCTTCTTTCACATAATTACGAATTTGAAGTTCAATACAAACTTGATCAAATGAAACCCATTCACATATTGTTGTGAATAAATTGTTCAAATCTTAAATTACCACCTTATAAATGTGAGTTCGAAACTCAAAAATCCAAACTTAAAGAGGAATTGTACCCATGTCTAAATACTTGTGGAAAAAATCATTTCATAGTTTTATAAGCTACAAGGGCACAACAATTGGCATGAATCTTCAAAACCAACTCAAAATAGTCAACATATTGTTATTAATTCAAAACTTAAGTGAACCAAAACCTTTGCTAGGAAATAAAACCACTTGCTTTCATCCATTAAAAAACCCAACCAATCAATTAAAGAGTCATAAGTTTGAACCCAACTTCAACTCAACAAAACACAAGGTTTACACATGACAACTCCAATATTTTATTTACATAAAAAATTTAACTCAGAATTCTACCAAGACCAAGAGTCGAATCCATCTAGCATTGGGATGATTCATATGTGAATTGAAAATGAAATGTTTGGAGCAGGGTGTGGGTTTGAAACTTAAAACAACCAGAACCGTAAAAAAATCTCAACTGGTCACAACCAAAACGAATGGCATGTGCCAATATTTTATTAACTTTGAAAACCCATTGTAGTCACGGGTTCAAAACCCCATCTTGACCCAACAAAATATTTTATTGTTGGTTATAACTCTTACACGACCATAATTTATGCCAAATGAACAGGAATGAGTGTGAATATTTGTGTGTGAGTACACCCTTTCCAACCCATGTTTTTTTAATACTCAAGACCAATATTCAATATAATCAGGTTATCTCAAAACCTTATTTCAAACTAGAATATTGGAAAATAGAGGAAATACCATGAAAAATTGAACCCAAGTCACAACTCGAATGAATTCCAAATGGGTTTACTCCAAAAATTATACTGGTAACTTCTTCAAGAAAAATGGAAAGTGAAAATCATGGAGTGAAGAAAGATTCATCACAAAGAAACCATCTAAGAAAACCCTTGAACCATTACATCATTGAGAGCAAAAAATCAAGGAAAAGAACAACATACCCATAACAAGTCAAGCACATAGACATTAATAAACTATTACTATGCAAAATATATGCAAGTGATTCTTAAAAAGTTGATGTTTGTGTACCTGAGCTTAGGAGTTTTTATACTAGTGATGACACTGGATGAAAATGGTTCTGTAACTACCAAGGGATGAGATTCCACACCATCCTCGAACTTTTCGTTCCCCCACAACAACTACCAAATGAAATGAACAATGCATTATGATAAAGGGTGGTATACGTGGGACTGTGGATTAATTACCCACGTCCTTGCAAAACTAATTTCATGGTCATCCCATCACCTAGGTCCCAAAATCAAATTCCCATATGGATTCCGTATAACACCTCAACAATTCATATGAGTCATAATATGCCATACTAACCAAACGCAAGTTGAAACCAAATTCCAAGTAAACACATAACCACACGCCATATCAACGCCCTTTTAAGCATGTATATCATTTCTTGTCACTTTATACTAATGGTTAATCATACAAATATGTTATGGTTTAACCAATTTCATTTACAATTTAAACCATGTATATCATATGACATATAACCCAAACTTTGGACCATGCAATATTTTCACCACTCATATATCAACTTTGTTAGAATACTCAAGAATAATGGGGGGGGAATGAATCAGTATAGAGATATTTTAACAATTTTAACCTTAAATCACTGCATAAGAATTAACCATTAATCATGGCATTCATAATCACATAAAAGCATACACATTTCACACATATTTTTATGTGGAAACCCAACTAGGAGAAAATCACGAAAACTTTTCTTAAGTAGTTTCAAGATTTTACGAGCACCAACTTGAAGGAGGCACCCACTCCCTAATTTTTTCAGCACCTACTGGAAGGAGACACCAATCCCCTTGGAATATTTTAAATGATGATACAAGATCAAATCAACCTTCAAATACAATCCCAAAATCACTTTTTAAATCTGCATTCAAAATTGCTCAGAATTGTATCTCAAATATGCAAACTTGTAAGATTCACCACAAGCTCAATTTTATGTTTCTGATTCTAAAACTTGGACCTTATATATTATTATTTTTTCTCCTTCTAATGCAACAACTATAATTCAATTTGGACATACCAAGCTTCAGATATAACCGTTTTATCTCGAACACTTTTTTGGGACTAGTTTATGCATTAGTCATAGACCCTAACTTCCAACAAGTATAACTATGTACTTGTAATGAATCAAGATATAAAAGTTGCACCCAATATTCATTGATATATTCTTTGAAATTCCTCAAAGTTTCACTCCTTGAATCATCCCTAAAATATATATATATAGTGAAAATGGAAAGATATCTCATTTTGAAGAAGAAAACCCTAGTTTAAATAACCTCAACTTCCACTGAGTATAACTCCAAATCTATAATGATTCAAGACCTAAAATTCATAGCCAATATTTGTTTCTATCTCTTATGAAACACCTTCAATTTTTTCTATCTAAATCATTCTAGCAAACGAGTTATATCAAAAATTCCAAGATGACCTTCAAAGAAAACCATAGAACAAATCATCACAAGACTTCATCTTCCCTTGGAATTTCTCCCTTCTTCACTTCATATTCCCTTGGAAATTCACTCATGTTCCTGGATAGGTCAAATTGGTGTGATCCAAATGCCAAATTTGTCTCCTCTTATTTATATGATTCTTCTCCACATGACGGGGTGCGACCAAGGGTCACAACTTTTGGGTCACACCTCTTCCTTAAGGATGGTCGAACTTTGGGGCTTCTTTACTTTACTTTAGGGGATTCTTCTCTTTCATTTAGGGGATTATTCACTTGTATGTAAGGGATTATTCACTTTTATTTAGGGTCTTCTCTTGGTTTTATTGGATTATTCACTTGAATTTAGGGGTTTCTTCACTTGGTTTTAGGGCTTCTTCAAGGCCCCATTTGTGTACAACTCAAAGTGGGCATGTGGAAACAGCCACATGTTATCTCATCCTATGAGGGAAATGCTTAAAATTTATGCCATAAGGGGAAATATTTGGAGTTATATATGCTTATGTCAAGGATCCTTCAAGGCTCTTCAAGGCTTCTTCAAGTGGACACATCATCATCACTTTTAGGGGCTTCTGGGATTTTGACGCAACCTGCCCTCGCTGGTGTGGTCGCTCCACCAGGACCTCCTCACACTTAGGCCCGAAGGGTCCAAGCCCTTCCTATTCCCCTCGGGAATGATTTACCCACAGAATTTCTTTCGCGCGATCCTCCCTTCGGGACTCGGGAGATCGGACCTCGCGATATCGCGAGACTCACAACAACGTTCCCCTTACCTCTTTAAACACCGATCCCTGATCTTCGATAGTCAACGGTCAACGCTCGGGTATCGGCTTTTTACCTATCGGGAAATCAGTGGATGAAGGGCAGTGGGCTGCTTCCCCTTCGAAACCCCGGTCACCGATATTCCGATATGCCACCCCGTGTCTTCTCCAGACTTACGGGCCCCACACTGCCACGTCACGTCGGGACTTCGCGGCTCGCGGGTCCGCGACTCCAATTCTCCTGCTGCTGGAAACCCCGAATGCCGAAACCCCGAGGCTTCCGGATCTGTGCCACCTGTCCCCGTTATAATCAA
>ML886555.1:0-13896 GCA_009831015.1 Picea engelmannii | reverse complement strand
CCAGAAACAGCGACCGCTACACCCTTCCAAGGCCGCGGCTATCAAAGCCGAAATTGACAAATTACGTACGGCCGGATTTATTTATCCCATCGCTTACACTTCATGGGTTTCCAACCCTGTACCCGTTGACAAAAAACAGGGCACTATCAATGTTTACAAAGACTTTCACGATCTCAATAACGCATGTCCAAAAGACAACTTCCCAACGCCTTTCATCGACCAGATTATCGACGACTGTGCTGGCCATGAGGCTCTCTCCTTTATGGATGGATTCTCTGGCTATAACCAAATTCAAATCCACCCAGCCGATCAATACAAAACCACATTCATTACCCCGTGGGGTACTTTCGCATATCGTGTCATGCCTTTCGACTTAAAAAACACCGGTGCAACCTTCCAGCGGGCGATGACATACATATTCCACGATTTCGCTGAAATCATCCTCGCCTACTTGGACGACCTCACAGCTCGCTCCAAGAGACACACCCAACATCTTGATGATTTACGAATCATTTTTCAACGGTGTCGTCAGTATAACATCCGCTTGAATCCTCTCAAGTGTGTATTATGTGTCACCGCTGGACGTCTCCTCAGTTTCATCGTTTCCCAAAGTGGCATTACTATGGACCCCCTCAAATTCAAAGCCATCACCGAAATTCCACCTCCACGGAATTTACGACAACTGCAGAGTCTGCAGGGCAAAGCTAACTTCCTTAGACGCTTTGTTCCTGATTACACGATATGCGCACATGGTTTCCTTCGCTTACTACGTCACGACATCCCCTTTCATTGGGATGATTATGCCCAACAGTCATTTGACGATCTCAAAACAACACTTTCAAATGCACCTTTGATTAGTGCACCTGACTACAATCGCGACTACATCCTCTACATATCAGCATCAGCTGTATCAGTAGCCGGCGTCCTCATCCAGCTCGGAGATGAAAATCATGAACATGTCATTTACTACGTTAGTAAGAACCTTTCAGGACCACCCTTGAAGTACAAACATGAAGAGAAACTTTCTCTTGCAGTCGTCCTCGCAGTCTAGAAACTGTGCCATTACATTCTGCTTCGTACCACCAAGGTCATCGCAGACTCCAACCCAATGCAATACTTGCTCAGTCGTCGACAAGTTAACGGCAAATTCACTCGATGGATTGTTATCCTACATGAATACGATCTTCAGTTCTCAACACCTAAGAGTAAGAAGGCCCTCGTTGTCATTGAACTTGTCACGACCCTTCCCTCTGACACCACAAGTGCCCCCTTCAACACCGACTTTCCTGGCGAACATCTCTTTTACATCGCCTCAGATGATCCTTGGTATGGAAACATCCTCGTCTACCTACGAACTCAGAAGTTCGGTCATCACATTTCACGAGATGATCGTCGGCGTATTCTCCATCAGGCCCCCCGCTATCTCCTCATCGGAGACATCCTATATCGGTGGGGCATTGACACTATTCTTCGTCGTTGCCTGACTATTGATGAAGCCGACAGAGTCTTAAACGACTGCCACAATGGCGCATGTGGGGGCTACCTTTCGGGTATCTCCACGGCTCAGAAAATTATCCGAGCCGGTTACTTTTGGCCTACATTGTTTCACGATTGCATTCACGCCGTGAAATGATGTGAGCAATGTCAGCTCTATGCCAACAAAGCCCGCGCTCCCCCCTCTCTTCTTCACCCTGTCATTATGGCCGACCCCTTTTGTAAATGGGGCATCGACTTTATGACTTGTAATCCTCCCTCCAGCAATGGTCACAAATACATTGTTGTCGTCGTTGATTACTTCACCAAATGGGCCGAAGCTATGCCCACTTTCAACAACACCGCTGACACTGCAACGCGTTTTTTCTTTAATCATGTCATATCCCGTTTTGGCGTACCACTCCAGCTCATTTCCGACCATGGAAAACACTTCGAGAATGAGATCTTCGTAGAACTCTCATCTCGATTAGGCTTCTCTCATGAGTTTTCCTCACCATATTACCCTCAGTCAAACGGACAGGTCGAGGCAGTGAACAAAGTCCTCAAGACCATGTTACAACGCACAGTTAATAAACATAAGACCAATTGGCATCACATGTTATTTTCTGTGCTATGGGATTATCGAACGATAGTAAAGACCGCTACAGGTTTCACGCCCTTTCATTTAGTCCATGGGGTCGAGGCAACTCTTCCCATCGAGTGCAAAATTTCCACCCTACGCATCGCAATTGAGATATTACCTGACACTGCTCCAATGGAGCAGCGCTTGCTGAACTTGGAGTCGCTGGATGAAGATCGTCGATCTTCATTACAGAACAACGAGGCAGCTAAAAAACGATCGAAAGCTACCTTTGATCGCCATGTCAACCTTCGTTCATTCCGCGAAGGTGACCTCGTCTTGGCCTATGATATCGCTCATGACACCTTTGGCCACGGAAAATTCGAATCACTCTGGCATGGCCCTTACATCATCCAACATTACCTCACAAAAGGTGCATACATCCTGGCCTCCCCTGAAGGCCTCTCACTCAAGGAACCTGTCAATGGGTTATACCTTAAGAATTTTTATGCTTAAAAGTAGTCACACTACTTTAGGTCATTTTCTTTTTTCTAGTGTTTTTAATCTTTTTTCTCTCACCCCTTTCGTCTAAACAATCCTTTGTTCTATTGACAGATTCTTCCTTCACCATCCTACCACATTAATTACGCCGACGGCGCCAGCCGTTGGACACAAAATCTCGCTTCGGCGACTTGGGCTTTATACACCCCCTCACATGAAATGCTACATTCAACCGGCATATGTTTGGTGTCAGCAACCAACAACCAAGCCGAATATACTGCTGTCATTGGCCTCCTAGCTGATGCCCAATGTCATCATATTCGTCACCTTAGCATGTTCCTCGACTCTCAACTAGTCTTTCTCCAGCTCAACAATGTTTACCGTGTACGCGATCCATACCTCTTTCGCAAATACCTGCAGGTTAGATTATTATCTCGACATTTTGATTCCATTACATTTACACATATTCCAAGACAATTGAATCAAACAACTGATGAAATAGCTAACATGGTGTTAGATTGGCATATCTCACATCAAGCTACACATACATAAACATCTCATACATCCTGTCACAGCATATAGATATAATAGGCATCATCATCATCAACATAAAACACATGTAAACACAACATTTGGATCTCAAAATATGTATACTCATATATATATATGGGCCTATCCGGCCATCTGAATGTTTACATACAAAAATACGTCGGCCCATAGGCCAATGCCACATCTCGGTACAAAAATCGGCTCACCAGCCTATCAAAAAGATATACAAAATAGATCCATCAGGGTGCCTCTAACGCACCCCCAGCTGCTCCTCCCTCAGGAGGAGGTGGTAGCCCACCCCCACTTGCCCCAGGCGATGGTGGTGGAACATCTGCATGACCCTCCTACCCCGGTGACAGTCTTCCACTGGTCATGGTGGCAAGCACAGCTACTCGTCGCACAATCGACCGCCATGGTGGCGGTAACCCTATGCACTGCTCCAGGAACCCCTCGTCCTGGATACAGATCCACATGCCCTCAGGAACGTCCTGTTACACCGTCTCCAAATGACGGTGTATATCATCAAAATCACCTCCGGCAGCTGCCGGAGGAGCGTGTGATGGCCCCGCACCAGGGTCATCAAATCGGCACCTCCTCGCCGGTCTCTCGGGCTCTGCTGGTGCCCCCGCGACGTCATCCCGCCGACGTATCCCTCCACGCAGCAATCTCTCTAGCTCTCGCTGAGCCGGCACTCTCTGGAACTCCACCTCATGCCCGCGAGGTGCCAAATCTACACATGCACAAAACAACCAACACATGATCATATCAATATCTATCATCATAAATATAAACTGGTATATCAAAAACACAACATAAATCCAAACGTACAAAACTCAATATACCTCGGTCATCAAAAACCTCCCCAGGAGGCAATACCATGTCTGGATCCCCCCGGAAGTCCACCCCAGCATAGGGGTATCGAAGTATGACCTGCGACATCTGTCGCCAGATCTACGCCGTCTGCGCAGTAAAATAATGCCCGCCTTCGCCGCCACCATGGTGAACCAGAACTGCGGACCATCGCCTCAATCGAGGCTCTCGTGCCCCAGGCGCCTCTAAAATAACTCGTGGGCGCAGCATCGACACCCTCTCCAGAAACCAGGCTACCAGGATAGAGCCGAAAGAAAAATCCCCGGTACCTGTGGACCAACAATGGTCCAGCTACGCGATCATCTACGTGTGCAGTGTCAAATCCCAGGCGAACTGCTCATGGCCCACCACCACCCTCTCCAGCACCAACAGCTGGCCACCACTAATCTGTTGGGTCGCAAGTGACCCATATACTCGAACAATCATCGCCGCTATGCAACGATGCAGCAGCAAATCTAGCCCGCTGATACTCACTACAGTCCCAGACATGTAGTTCTCGCCTAAGAAAAATCGCTCGGCGACCTCCTGCAGCTATGTACCCCGCGACAGCACAGGCTCTGCCGGCAGCGGTGTTCCCCGAAAGGGGAGCCCAGTCAAGAAATATATATCCTCCACCATAGTGAAGGGGATCTGCTCTCCTCGCATGAGGAAGCAGTGCAGATCTAGGCTCCACATCTGGAGCAGAAACTGGAGTAAGTACTCCTGTGCCCGTATCAATGGGCACTCAAAGAACTTTAGCAACCCACTGGTTGCTAAAGCCTCTTGAACTGCAGGCCCTGCATTGGCCACAACATCTCGCAACTGTGACCAGTCTCGCTCATGCCACCGCACATCCATGGTCACTTCTAGCCACCTGCACACAACACATAGTCCTATATTAGCTTATGAAACCATCCAATGCATCAAAAAGGCTACTTTTTTACCCTGAAAACTTGCCTCTAAAGCGCGGTTTTACCACCCACAGGCGCGCACACATGCGCACCTGTTCACTATACAGGAGCGCACGTATGCGCACCTGCTTTTCTCACAGGCGCGCTTGTGAGCGCGCCTGTTTACAATACAGGAGCGTGCGAGGGTGCGCCTGTCAAACCCATAGGCACGCTCTGGAGCATGCCTGTTCACCCCACAAGGGCGCACTAATGCGTGCTTTTTCACCTCACAGGCGCGCCATTAGGGCGTGCCTTAAATTCTCACCCACGCGCACCCATGCGCGTCTACTATGTGGATAGGCGAGAATGCATGCGCGCCTTCCACTGAATCGCCCACGCATGCGGGCCCACATCATATGAAAAAACCCCTTAAACCCCCTGTACGACCCCCCGTACCTACCCTGCCCCAAAATTGGAAACCTATTTCTATGCAGGATGATCAGACCACTAACCTGAAACTCGCACACCGTCGATCGGATACCCCATGCTCCCTGAAACTCCAAATCTCCTCTGCAATCTGCTCATCCAGTCACTGTAGCAGCAGGTACAAATGAGGTGGCAATGTGGGCCCTACAGCTATATATAGGCCTTTTGCCAAACTTCCACTCAACATTCCGGGAGCCCAAGGTGTCTGTTTTTCAAACCGTCTTCAGCCACGGGATCAACATCCCGCCGCCTACATCATGGTTGTCCCTAGGTCACCTTTCATCCTAGGCCCCCGGGGCACCCTTTTTTCCATATCATGGTCAGGTACGCATGCACATAGTCACATTTGTCAAATACAAGCTCATATCTTTGATTCTCTTCAGATAGTGTTCACTTTGGGTATTTGGTTGTTATGTGTGCAGGTACTTGCTCATCGGTCATCAACATCATCCCTTCAGGTATATATTCAGCACTGGCATGTAGTCTATCCCACTGTATTGCATTTACATTTCCAGTCACGCCCTCTTATATTGGCCTTTAGGATCCTCATTCCCGGCTCTGCAGTACCCACACCTCCATTTGCATATTCGGTATTGTAACCCAGTAGAATTCTCACCCACATGAGTTGTCCCATTCCTAGCACCCTTTGGCACTTTTGACACTCATGCTTTTTTTCATTACCCTTTAGGTATGGGAGTCCCGATAGTCTTTCATCATGTCATGAATCAACCACATACTCTTTCTCTTCATTTTGCTAGCTTTCCCACATGGACTCCTGGGTTATCTCTTTATGGTTCTATTTTTTTACCTGCACCTCCGCAGGATCATGAGCCCTTCATTTCATCCACAATCAGTTTGCCCATCTGTGAACCTACCCTCATTTCACATACCTCATACAAAAACTCACCAATGGGGCCCCCACCCTTCATCAGTTTCCCAAGACAATTCTTCCCTCCCTGGGGCACGCATTTCACACCGGGGCACCTGTTTCTGTATTTGTACTTTTTTCCCGAAAAATTATTCATTATTTATTGTACAAACACCTTTATTTCCAGTCATTACATTCTTTGTCATCACCATTGGTGACTTGCTTTATTTTGGCCACACGCAACCCATGTCACCCTTGGTTGGAGCATTACTTATCATCTACCCTTGCCGACATCGTCCATATCTTCAGAGTACTCCATAGGTCAGTTACCTCTACCCTCTGAATTTGTTCACCTTGTCCTGCCTCTGGCACAACTTAGCACCGGTCTTGTCGTCCCCCTGACACTTGACCTTGTTACACGGTTGCGGCCACTGTTTCTCTCATACATCCTCCAGCCAAGGGCAGTCTTGAGTCATCCCACTTCTTGACTTCGTCCATGTACCTCTGCCACTTCCTCACCTCAGTAGATTCCACGGAACCCTTTTTTCTTCTGGGAGTCACGTCCCCCTTTTGTCGACATCAACACACTTTTCCAGAAGGGCGACAGTATCTTGATTCTCATTCTGTATTTTAATGAGAGATCTCGGATGGCACATGGTGAAACACCATTTCTCCCTGCTGTCATTGGCCCCATAACATTCGACGCCAACACTCTCACATGTTATAGTGGGTCTTACTTTGCAACTATTGCAGTTATTTTTGTCATTTGCCGAAGACCTATGAACTTGGTAGGGCCATCAATGCCCACATCATCGTCGCTGGGTATTACCGCGATCATTGCCTATTATTCAGAGTATGTTCCTTTGCAGAATTGTCTTCTACCTTTATCATTACCGCCCCCGAGGGCGCTGCAGTTGTCTACACCAACACTTCCGTCATATTTTTTCAGAGTTACATAACACGAGCATGGGGCATGCCCACCTCGTTTGTACACAGTTGTATATTTTTCTGCACATCTCTTAGAAGGTCGGGTCCTACCGGTTCCTTTTTCCTCCAATGGATTGCTCCGAACGGTCCCACTATTTCTCTCCCTTACAACAACATTCTCAGTAGAAGAAACATTGATGGATTTCGGCTATACGTATGCTCCTAACCTCATCCATCAGGGGGCATCTGTTATCACCAAAATTTTGTCCGCACATGGCGACAAGAACTCCGCATCATCAAAACAACAATGAAGTCATTCATGGCATTGAATTAATTTCACAGCATTCCAGAAGGGTCAAAAACTATACAAAGTAACCAAAAATTGAAGGGCGCTTTACAATAGTTTGGTGCGCGCGCCCATGCGCAGGACAAGAACGTATGATGCGCGCATGCACGCATGACGCACGACTATCAACGCAAAAACACGCGCACCTGCTAATACGGCACATTTATTGAATTGGCCAGCCTCCCAACCACTTTCGAACCAGCTCCCAATCTGATTTGACTCCCAAATCCGAGCTGAATCCACAGGGTAGGCGGGTTAATGACATAATGAAGCCCTAAAGAGCCCCTTTTCACACTTTGAAGAGGTTACATAATCGCTCGGTGATCTGCTATAAAAAGCCATGAAGGAACATTGTTTTCGCAAGGAATTCCAGGTATTGTTATGCTGCTAAGATTGTCAAGGGCTCATTCTTTGACGATAATACATTGGCAACATCTCATAGATCCATTCTCCTATCCATTGAGCGGATGTGCTGGGAGTTCTTTCACCATCAGTCCCATTTCTTCGCATTGTAAGGAAAGCAAGTTTGTGAGGGCCTCAAGAGCCTTCCTTTAAGGGAAGAAGGAACCACAGTTCCCTTCCTTCATCGTGCTCTCGTTTCATCAATTGATCAGCTCAAAACCATTGGTGACATCGGTGTATTTTTGTGTTTATTGTTTCTTTATCCAAATGTTCACAGTTTTAGTTTGTTTTTGTTTAAATATTGCTTGTAGTTTGCTTTGTTTCCTCTAACCCTTTCCTCCACAGTTGTCATGCTCTGCAGGACCCAACAGGGAATGTAAGCACCCTCGATTTGCTCACCAGGTGACGAATTGGGTGCGAACACCGGACATAACACAGTTACTACACAACCTATGGTTGGCACACAACTTCCGAGGGGAACTATACCCATAGTAGGGGGGCCAACCTCGCCTTTTGGACAAAATATACCTCCTGAATTGGCCCAGTATTGGAATCATCTTCTACAAAACTTTCCTCAAAATGTTGGGGGGAAACCAGCTGTCCCTACCGTTGGCCAACCTTATACCGGGGTAACCAATCCTATTTGGGGGTCAGGCCAGACTACTCAACCCCAGGTCCCTACTCAAACTCAAGGTTACAATCCTTGGGGTTACTATCATATCCAACCACCACCGAATCAACCCGGGCCTTCCCTCTATGGACAGTCTGCTTACGGTCCTACTGGTTTGCCGACAGGGCTTCCACCCCAAAGCCACTAGTATCTGCAAGTAAACCGACAGTTGCCTTTTCTTTCCACCTTGGATTTTCCAGACTTGTCTAGGATCCTCAATGATCCTATTCGTCACTCTCCCCAATGGCCTGTTATCCCTACTAAGCTTCCATCGGATATTCCGAAATTCAATGGAAAGGCGGGAGAGGACCCAAATAATCATGTCATGACTTTTCATTTATGGTGTTCGTCCAACTCACTGATGGATG
Organism: Picea engelmannii; assembly: GCA_009831015.1. Classification (NCBI taxonomy): domain Eukaryota; kingdom Viridiplantae; phylum Streptophyta; class Pinopsida; order Pinales; family Pinaceae; genus Picea; species Picea engelmannii. The sequence continues at coordinate 4,987 of ML886555.1, read as the reverse complement.
ACTCCATTCGTCTACGTCTTTTTCAACGGACCCTCACAGGTTCCGCTGCGAAGTGGTATATTGAATTGCCACGAGGTTTCTTTTCTGATTTCAACACCCTAGCTATGGATTTTATCACACACTACCAGTTACCGATCCGTTACAATACTGGGATAGATATTTTAACTTCCTTCAAACAAAGTACAAGCACTCATATATCTGATCATATTCATGAGTGGCGAAGAAGGAGACGTCTCATTAAACTTGAGCTTCCCGACCAGTTACTGGCAGAATGGTTTACAAAATATTTTGTGAACAAAATTGGTAAAGACATTGCTATGGGCAGTGTTGTTACGGAAGAGAAGGCTATAAGTCGTGCTCAATATCTTGATCTCGTTTATTCTCAAACGGGAACTCTTTATGATTTATTACCTAATTTGCCTCATCCTGGTACTTCCAGCACTTCAACTGCTCCAGCTGCCTCGCATGCACCTGATGGTGTTATTGGAACTGCTCATACCCACTCACATTCGGTTTCAAGTACAATCCCTAAATCCAATTCTTCTAATGTTCAAAATGCTCCGTCTCCTGCTCCTCCCGCTGGTAAAACTTCTGAAGTGAACATTGTTCAATCTACGTCGACCGGTAAAAATAAATCGAAGAAAGGGAGAGGCAAGAATAAGGAGAGTAAAAATAATAATCAAAACGAGCAAACTAAAACCCCTCCTGCTGATGACCGAGATAAGCATAAGCCACGATATCCTTGCCTTATCTGTGGTGATGATCATTACACGAAGGATTGTCCCCGACGTGCCGAGGTTAATAAGTTCCTTCAAGGGATGCCCAAACCATCTACGCTGACAGTCTTGTCCCAACCCTTCCCGTCTCAGCAACAAGCCTCTTTGGTCATTCATGACCAACCATTTACTTCTACGACATCATATGTTTTGATGTGCTCCAGTGATTCTAAGAACAATGACATTGCCATCGCAACTAGAGCCAAAGACTATTCTCCATCTAAGGAGAAGGTAGACGATTTACCTCCTGATTTGGTACAACCCTCTCCGCCGAATCCACCTACGAACGGTCCTCTTTATCTCGAACGACTGAGCCTCGATACAGTCCTACGACCTCTGAAAGGTGTCGTTAAGAAGTCGGCATTCAATCCTCATGCTCGTGAGGCCCAGAACTATAGCATTTTCGAAGATCTGGCCCAAGCACCTTCAGCGATGTCTGCCCTTGAAGTCCTTTAGTCTTGTCCTGCACAACGAAGGGATCTGTTGAAAGCGATAGGTGGAATCGATCCTACATATACAAATTTGATAGTCTTTGACTTGGAAGACCATATTCCAAGGTTACCCCCATAGCTTGCGTTTCATATACAAGTTATTGTCTCAGACAAGAACATCTGTCGAACTGTTGTTGACGAGGGTGCCTCTACATGTGTAATGTCTTTTACTTGTTGTAAAGCCATTGGCTCTCCTTCGTTAACTGAATCAAAAAATACTTTGAAAGCCTTTAATGGCTCGGGTTTTAAGCCTTACAGTGTTCTTCCATCGTTGCTGGTTACTCTCGAAGGTAAGACAGTCCAAGTTGAAGTGGAAGTTTTCGATGCTCCCTTAGATTATAATCTTCTTCTTGGCCGTAGCTTGGTAGATTCTATGTGCGATGTTGTGTCAACATTGTTCCGTGTAGTCCGTTTTCCTCATCAAGGAAAGATCATTATGGTTGATCAACTTGCCTTCTTTAATTCCGATACTCGCACCGGAAACGTGTCGTTTATAGCTAAAACCCCACTGGGTTACAGGAATGTTGGAGTCGGTCTTTTAAAAGACTCTTCGTTAATGGGTACTTTTCCCATACCACCACCACCCGATATTCTACACTCGTCAGTTGCTTCGATTAATATGATCTCTTCCATTCCTCATGAGCTTCTGATGTCTTTTGACCCTTGGATAGTCCCTGATCCAGGAGATCATCCTCGTTTCAGCAACGTCATGCCGTTAAGTCCGATTGAGTCTGCTTATCACACGATTCAATCGACAACACCTTCTACACTCTCTCTGGAGGAGTTGTCTCCTGATCCTTTTCATCTTATCTTTCTCACTGACGATATGATCATGTCCATCATGGCCGATACACCATGGGATGATGGACAACATCGTTCCATACTGTTTCTGGAACAACACACTCTCGAGATTTATCAGCGGATTTTGACTCTGTCGACCGTTGTTGTCATAACGACCGTTCCCGGATCTACACATGATGTGTTTGCGGAAGGGAACCTTAGAAATATTTCTCCCATGATACCCATTGATATTTCAGTTAACCCTAGCATAGTTGAAAATGTTCATATTGGAGCTTCGTGTTCTCCAGAGGAAATTGTCACCTATACTGCTTTGTTCAAAGAATTTTGTGATGTCTTTGCCTGGAGTTACGAAGAGATTCCAGGTATTGACCCTGCTATTGTCGTGCATGAGATAAAAACATACCCTGGAGCTAAACCAGTACGACAACACCTCCGTCCTGTCCATCCACGTAAAGCGGCAACCATTAAACTCGAAGTTGAAAAACTTCTTAAAGCTGGTTTTATTTATCCCATGGATCTGATAGAATGGGTTTCCAAACCCATACTGATTGATAAGAAAGGTGGTAGTATTCGTGTTTGTGTTGATTATTGGGATATTAACAAAGCCTGTACCAAGGACAACTTTCCAACCCCTTTCGTCGACCATATCGTCGATGACTGTGCCGGTAGTGAAATCTTTTCTCTTATGGATGGATTCTCCGGCTATAATCAAATTAACATTTCTCCTGAGGACCAACATAAAACTAATTTTATTTGTCCTTGGGGTACTTTCGCCTATAGGAAACTTCCCTTCGGTCTTAATAACGCAGGTGCTACGTTTCAGTGTGCTATGTCTTATGCGTTTCACGATATAAAGCATATCGTCCAACCTTATTTGGATGAGTTTCCATCTCATTCTTTACACCGAGTCAATCACCCTAATCATCTCCGAGCAATTTTCGTCCATTTTCGGTTCTATCGCATTCGTCTAAATCCTCATAAGTGCGTCTTTTGCGTAGAGTCCGGCCGTCTTCTCGGGTTCATTGTTTCACGTCAGGGGATTCGGGTAGATCCTATTAAGGTTGATGCGATTCTTAATCTCCCTCCTCCTTCTTCACTATGCCAGTTACAAAGTTTGCAGGGGAAAGCAAACTTTCTTCGTCGTTTCATCCTGAATTATGTCGAGATTACTCGTGGTTTCACACGTCTTTTAAAGAAAGGTTTAGAGTTTGTTTGGGATAAAATTTCCAACACTGCTTTCGAAGATTTAAAGTTGTCCCTCACAAAAGCTCCTCTTCTTTTTCCTCCGGATTATAGTCGAGATTACTTTCTTTATCTGACTGCTTCCGAGTATACTATCGGCATGGTCCTCATTCAAGAAGATGATAACCATGATGAACATGTTATCTATTACTTGAGTAGAAGTCTATCATCAATGGAAATCAAGTACCAACATGTTGAAAAACTGGCTTTGGCTACTGTTCAAGCAGTTCAACGTTTTCGTCACTATATTCTCTCCAAAAAAACTACAGTGCTTTCACATTGTAACCCCATGCAACATATATTGACACGTCAACTGCTGGGGGGCAAGCACTCCAAGTGGATTGTCATCCTCCAGGAGTTCGATTTGGAATTTGATTGCGCCACGTCGAAGAAATCCTTAGTTTTTGTTGAGTTAATTTGTGATTTTCCCCACTCAGCCACAGAAAATGTAGCAGTCGATTCATTACCTGATGAATCGCTTTTCTTGATTGACACTGATGATATTTGGTATAGAGATATCATTATCTATCTTCAAACCCAAACTTTTCATCCTGCTTTGTCCAGTAATGAACGACGTCGTATACGTTATCAGGCGCGCCAGTACATTATCCTCGGTGATACTCTTTACCGTCGAGGCATTGAATCTGTCTTTCGACGTTGTTTGACTTTTGAAGAAGCTGAGAAAGATTTGAATGAATGCCATTCTGGAGCATGTGGTGGTCATATGTCTGGCTATGCTACTTCCCAGAAGCTCTTACGTGCAGGATACTTTTGGCCTTCTTTGTTCAATGACTGCATTACTGTTGTTCAGAAGTGGCATGCCTGCCAGACCTATAATCAGAAGATTCAGTCGCATCCTTCTCCCCTTCATCCTGTAGTCTCAGTAGGTCCTTTTGCAAAATGGGGCATCGATTTCATGACATGTCACCCTCACTCGGCCAGGGGGCATGGTTATATTATTGTAGCTGTTGATTATTTTACAAAGTGGGCCTTGGCAATGCCGAAATTTGATAATACTGGGAAGACTGCAGCGTTATTCCTTTTCAACCATGTCATTACTCGTTTTGGTGTTCCTCAGGCTATCGTTACCGATCATGGTAGTCATTTTAGGAATTATATGATGTCTGAACTTACAGAGAAGTTGGGCCTTCGTCATGATATCTCAACACCCTATTATCCACAAGCTAATGGCCAGGTCGAAGAAATCAATAAGGTTCTCATAACTATGATTCGACGGATGATAGGAATACATAAAAACAGTTGGCATACGATGTTGTTCTCCGCATTTTGGGCATATCGGACATCTGTTAAATCTGCTACGGGATTTACACCCTTTTGATTAGTTTATGGAATGGAAGCCATTCTGCTAATAGAATGTGAAATACCTTCTTTGAAGCTAGCCGTAGAGCTCTTACCCAATACCTTTGTTGAAGAGGAATGTCTATTGTATTTGATGTGATTAGATGAGACTCGACGTGATGCCACTTTAGTAATAGAAGCCTAAAAGAAACGCGTTAAGGCACAATCTGACAAACATGTCAAGCCTCGTGTTTTCTCTGAAGGTGATCTTGTTCTTCTATATGAACAGGATAAAGATGTTCTAGGAGCCGTGAAATTTGAACCTATGTGGCGTGGTCCTTACATTGTTAGAAAAGTTTTGGAAAAAGGAGCGTATGA
>WSFP011500648.1:0-13897 GCA_009831015.1 Picea engelmannii | reverse complement strand
CATATTTACTTCTTATCAACCATGAAAAAACAATAATGAGTCATATTTACATCAAACAATATTGGGTCCATTACCTAAACCTTTGTGCTACGGGGCTTTCTTCAAGGGTTGACATCAATGACAACCAACCTTAATCAACAGACTGGAGATAGGTCTTGTCCTATCAATCCCTTGGCTACACATGAGGTTTATGCCGAGGGTAATATGGAAACTATCACTGAAACTGTACCGATTAATATCTACAGAACCCCTGGCATTTTGAAGAATGTTTTCGTTGGAGCCGACCATTCCCCCGAAGAGATTCAAATCTACACAGACTTATTTAAATAATTCCACGACGTTTTCGCCTGGTCTTACGAGGAAATGCCAGGCATTGATCCAAAAATAGTCGAACATAAAATCACAACTTATCCTGACGCCAAGCCAGTTCGACAGAAGCTTCATCCAGTTAATCCCAGGAAAGCAACAACTATTAAGGTTGAAGTAGAGAAACTACTCAAAGCAGGTTTTATCTATCCTATCCATTTGACCCAATGGGTGTCAAATCATGTGCTGGTCAACAAGAAATAGGGCATGATTCGCATATGTACGAATTTTTGTGATTTGAACAAAGCCTGTCCAAAAGATAATTTTCCCACACCATTCATTGACCAGATAGTCGATGAATACGCTGGTTGCGAGGCTTTTTCTTTCATGGATGGTTTTTTGGGATATAATCAGATACATATCAAACCCGAAGACCAACACAAAACAACTTTCATTTGTCCATGGGGTACATTTGCCTATCGTAAGATGCCTTTTGGTATAAAAAATGCTGGAGCTACCTTCTGGCGGGCCATGTCTTTTGCTTTCCATGATCTCAAGCATATAGTCGAAGCCTATTTAGATGATTTAGCATCATGATCTCGCAAGAGAACAGATCATCCCACACACCTCTGACTTATCTTTGAGCGATGTCGCTACTTCCAGATTCGCTTTAATCCAAACAAATGCAGCTTTTGCGTAACGTCAGGACGAGTGCTTAGTTTCATAGTCTCAACAACAGGGATCATGGTTGATCCTCTCAAGGTGGAGGCAATACTTCAGTTGCCTCCCTTGCGTACAATGATTCAACTTCAAAGTTTACAGGGAAAAACAAACTTTTTGAGGCATTTCATAGCCAACTATGCCGAGATCACAAGGGGCTTTATGCGTTTGCTAAAGAAAGACGTCCCTTTTCATTGGGACGAAGCCACTCAACACTCTTTCAACGCATTGAAACATGCCCTCACGACTGCCCCTCTGCTCCGACCATCTAATTATAACAAGGATTTCTTATTTTACTTGGCTACGACAGAGTTGACTATCGGTATGGTCTTAGTTCAGGAGGATGAATTCCTCTCAGAATATGTGATTTATTACCTGAGTTGAGGCCAAGTTGGACTAGAACTCAATTATTCCCATATTGAAAAATTGGCATTGGCAGCCGTTCATGCTGTTCAATGGTTCTGTCATTATATTTTGTTTCGCAAGACCACTGTCATTGATGTTGTGAATCCATTTCAATACGTATTAACACGACGCATCATTGGCGGGAAGATTAGTCGATGGATAGTTTTCCTCAAGGAATTTGACTTTGATTTTGTTTCGGCGAAATCCAAAAAGTCACTGGTCTTTGCGGAACTCATCTCGGAACTTCCGGTTGAATCCGGTGAGGTTATGTCCGAAGAGTCACCTATCAGAGGAGACATGTTTTTGATGGCATCTTTGGATCCCTGGTATGGAGATATACTTGTCTATATCCATACTTTGAAGTGCCTCGCCTCTGTTTCTCGCGATGAGCGTCACCGTATACGCCATCAGGATAAGAACTATCTCATACTCGATGACACTTTGTATCACCGAGGTGTAGATTGCATCCTTCGTTGATGTCTCACTCATGAATAAGTAGTTATCATGCTTAACGAATGCCATACTGGAGCATGTGGCAGTCATTTGTCTGGGTTGGCAACAACCCCAAAAATTTTACGAGCCAGTTACTTCTGGCCAACGTTAATCAAAGATTGTATTGAATCGGTCAAGAAGTGCCACCCGTGTCAGATCTTCTCTCGGAAGATGAGGGCACATCCCGCTCCCATGTTTCCTGTCATCACAGTTGGTCCCTTCACCAAGTGGGGGATTGATTACACTACATGCAACCCTCCTTCAACAAGGGGGCACCGTTATATCATTGTAGCTGTAGACTACTTCACGAAGTGGGTCGAAGCTATGCCAACATTTAAAGATGATGGAGAGACTGCAACTCTCTTTTTGTTCAACTAGATAATCACAAGGTTCAGCATCCCGAGAGAGATTGTCATTGACCATGGAAGTCACTTTCAGAACCAAATGATGACCGAATTAACATCAAATCTTGGGTTGCGGCAAGAACATTCGTCACCCTACTACCCCCAAGCAAATGGTCAGGTGGAAGCTGTAAATAAATCTCTTAAGACCATCCTACAACGAATGATCAATTCGGCCAATTCAAATTTGCATTTAATGTTATACTCGACATTATGGGCTTACCGAATGTCTGTTAAGACTGCAACTGGTTTCTCACCTTTTCAACTCATTTACGGGCTGGAAGCAGTCTTGCCTATAGAATGTCAGATCCCGTCCCTAAAATTGGCAGTATAGTTACTGCTAGACACTTCTCCACTTGAAGAGTGATTATTATACCTTGAGTAACTCAATGAGCAACGTCGTGATGCATCCCTGGCCAATGAGGCTCACAAACAAAAATTCAAGTGTCAGTATGATCGATCCATTCGCCCTTAGATTTTCTTTGAAGGTGACCTTGTCCTAGTCTATGACCAGGATAAGGACTCCATAGGGGCAGGCAAATTCAAACCCATGTGGTTCAGACCTTTCATCGTAAAAGAGATTCTAAAAAAGGGTGCTTGTCGTCTGGTAGACTTTGAGGGAAATGCTTTGGCAGAGCCTAGAAATGGGCTCTACCTCAAGAAGTATTACTCATAGGTAGGTCACCTGGGGTAACTTTTTGTAACATATGTATAGTCTTTGTACTATTACTTTCTGGTTTCTTTTGGTTTTATGGACGTGTCGTTTTTGATGTTATCTTTTGTCACTGTGGCAGATGTCAAGTGAATCAGAGGTGTTCGTTGGGTACGCAGACGACGCTAGCTGGCACACTCGGAGGCTTGCCTCCGTAGCTTGGGTAATTTTTACACCTCAGGGCCAGTTATTATCCTCAGGAGGTATATGTTTAGGCGACACCAAAAACAATGTCGCCGAATACAACACAGTTACTGAGTTGCTTTGTAACGCTCTGTCATTTGGTATCTCTCACCTCCGAGTCTTTTTAGACGCTCAGTTGGTTGTGTCTCAGTTAAATAGAGTCTACCGTGTTCATGATCCTACTTTACAAAGACGATTCCTTAGGGTACGTCTCTTAGAATGAAGCTTTGATTATATTACATATGTTCATGTTCCTAGGAGATTAAATCAAGTCACAGATACTCTAGCTAATCAAATCTTAGATTGGCATCTCGCACACATATAAGAAAGACATATACATGCACATGTAAATACATTTTTAAAGGCAAAAATAATCCATAAGACATAAAAATCCATATATAATATCCAAATCATCAGAGTACGTAGGTGGGCGCATGCGCCTCACAATGGAGGCCAATCAACTCCGATATGTTTGAGGCCTAGAGGGAAACGTACGGAAGTTGACTGGTTCCCCTCGCCGGGAGAGGCCAGTCAAAAAGTATATGTCCTCTATCGTTGGCACCAATGACTGCCCCTCTAGCATAAAGGCCTCTGCGTCGGGATGCCAATAATCAACCAAGGCATTCCATAGCCTAGGTTTTGCTCGCATGAAAGGACATAGGAAGAATTTTAGCAACGCACATTGCATCAAGGCAACAACAACATTAAGGTCCTCCCCAACCAACACACTAATATCCTCATGCTCTCTTTCCCTCTAGTGAACATACATCCTGCAAGAAACCAAGTTCATGAGGCTTAACCCTTGCTCTTTTTTTCCCATTAAATGAAGGGTCCACACGGGCTGTAATGATGACAGTCGCGTGTACACGCGTGCAGTTTTTCCTCTACCCGAGTGTACATGTGTGCTGTCATAAGACAACCCGTGTGGACTTAGGGTCGACTTTTTAAAGGTCGACGCCCCTCCAAAAAATAAAATTAAATGCATAAAGAAAGATTTAGATTGCAAGAGGAGAGAGTTTATACTTACTTGGTCCAAGCAGATGGTTGTTTTGTCCATCGAAGTTCCCGAAATCAACTCTTTTCACAAAGGGGTAGTTTTGGCTTTTAGTCAATTTCTGAATTAACAATGGTGATAATGAGCTGCCAACTTCTATTTATAGAGGTTTTGGCCTCTTTTTGTCAAATTTCAGACCCTTTTGTCATTTTTTCTAAACTGAAAATAATTTAAGATGGTTCAAGAGTCTTCTTTGGATGATCACGGGAGGTATTACTTTGGGTATTGGGAATATTTTTTGAGATTTGGGGCTTTTTGACGGTCCTTTGGTAAAAAGTAATTTTTTCCAACTCGTTGCATTTAAGTCAGGATTCCACCTCCACTTTCTGCATCTCGTTGTCTTTTCCGCTTTGCCATAGGATCGATCCCACCAAGTTGCGACAGAAAACTATTATTGCTGCTTTAGAAGTGTCGTAATTTGGTGGTAGAGTTTACCATAACATGGATGTCCTAGGTAGATCCTGGTTGCATTTTGGTGTCCATGCTGTCACTAACGACTATAGGCTCGAGAGTCTCTTCTAGTTTTTCTTGATTACGAATTTGAGTCTCATTTGCATGATTCCTTATCACTCTTGACCTCACCCTCGGGACTCCCAAAATATAACGGGTCTTCTTTTAAGCCCTTTTCAGACCCTCTAAACATGAAAAAATTGCCGAGTGATCTTGTGGCCTTTCACGCTCGTTAAATTGAAATTTGAAGTCACATCTATCTGGCGGTAGTTTACCCCTTTTTTGGTCCAGACAGTCAACTGTACGAACAAAGGTATACTCTAGAGGCCTCAGATCTCTAGAAGAGTACCCTATGGTATAATTTTAACCCTTTCTCGGGCCTGAGGGAATAAATTTATGAAAAGGGAACCCCCACAGAGTCCATAGTTAAGCTCTTTTCAGACTCCCTAAAATTGAAAAGATCGTCAAGTGACCTTATTCTTTCATACTCGTTAAAATGTTCCAGAAGAACATTCCTGACGGAGTCCATAGTTAAGCTTTTTTCAGACTCCTTAAAAATGAAAAAATTGCCAAGTGATCTTGTCTTTGTCACACTTGTTAAAATGGTTTTGAATAGATGTCTTTTCGGTGCTAATTTACCCCTTTTTCGAATCGACTAGACTACCTTCGAAAAAGGTACCACAGTGGAGTATTCTTTTCCATTTTTTCAGACTCTCTAAACATGAAAAACGACCAAGCTTACCTTCTCTGGGCTCGTTAAACTTACATTGAAGGACGTTACCATTATGTGTCTTATTAATCACATTTGCATACCCTCGTCTTTGGCCTAATGCCATCTCCATGTTGCTCTCAATCGAACCATTTGAAACATGCCTTATACACAAGCCTTGTAGCACTTTGCCTTTGCGTCTTAACACCTTTGGCCCCAGGAGGGATTTTTTCTGAGTGTCCTTGATTTGAACATTAGTCTTGTCCTTGTGCCTTGAACTCGTATGTTTGCGACACTCATTCCTCCTTTGTAACATAGCATTCTTTTATTGTTTTTCCAAAATTATTGAAAAAGACAAAAAAATCAAATATACCCCAAAAGGAGGAAGGGAAAAGTATTTTCTTTGTGTTGGCAGCACAATGAGACGCCCTTGGAAAAAGCACATCCTTTCGTTTGTTCTTCAAGCTTTGGGATTTAATATGAACTTAAGAACCTGTTCTCACTACATAGAGCTGTGTCCTCCTCCATTTGGTTATTCTTCCAAACATATGGAGAGTTTGTGTTGCCTCGTGCATCATGAACTTATGTCAATGCCATGCTGCCTGAGTCTCATCATTTGTTGTGCTATTGTCCAAGGGAAGTTTTTACCAAGCCTAAGTTGGCCCCTCTGTAGTTTGTCTCTTGCCCTCATGCCCGACCATCCTGAAAGTCCAATCAAGTCTTTTTTCGAAATTAATGGAGCCTTCAGTCCGATCATCAAGATTCTCTAGTCCATGATCGACGAGCCATCGAAGACCTCTGGGTAGTGAGGTCATACACTCATGTTACACTCCTACTAGAGTTTTGAAGATTTTGAAGTTGTTTCTCGGGCTCTGAAGACCTCATCTCCAGCCATCAGACCTTATCAACTTCTAGAAGATGGTACTATACATGTATATCTTTTTTGATTTCAAGATGTAGCTCCGCTGTGTATTTCTAGCGGCTACACTTTATATAGTTATATGACATGGATCTACAATGTATTTGATTGGTAGCCATGATTTTATTTCATCTTGAGCATGGGTATGCCCGCCTTAGTGAGACAATTATTATTTTTCAGATGGAACCTCCCGATTTCTGGTTCCTGGGCTCATTTATTTGGAACGTTGGTGAAGATTGATAATGCATTTCGGCCATCAGATGCTCTTCTGACCTCACACATTAGGGGGCATCTGTTATAACCCTAATTTGAACCATATATACTTACCTGGCATCAGGCCATCTCAGACTCCTTCTTTTCCAAAACACTAATGAACAATTCTTCTTAAAAACCCCCTTTATAAAGGCCCACATGCCCTGATCCATTATTGCATGCGTGTACAAACTAGCTGCCCCAATACAGTCCGCGTGTACCTACAAAAGCACGGAAAATGGAAAGTTGCTAACGGAACACATAGCTTTGGGCAAGTTAACTAAACCTTTCGGCCATGCATGGCCGGTCATTCGACCAAATACCTAGCTCTTTCTAGCGTATAAAAGAAGGGGTAAGGGTCCCATTTGAAAGGAGGAAAATCATAGTAAAGAGACTATACCCAATTGAGAATTCCCCTTGTCCCAACCTTTAGCCATCCTTGTGCAAAGAGAATTATAGAGCAAAGTAGTTGGAGGATAGTTGAAGAGGAGCCCAGGACTAGTTTCAAGGAGTAGTGCTGATCACATATTGTAAGTTTACTCTTGTGAAGATTAATACAAAAAGGAATACTTTTCCCGTCCCGCCATATCACGTGTTCAAGTTGAATGCTTATTTTATGATATTGTCACAACTAACTCAACAATTAATATATGAAATTCATGTTCGCAGCTTTTTGTTTGTTCATGTGTGAATGCAGGTCAACTTTGGGAGGAGGCTTGCAATTGAAGAGTGAGTGAAAGAAAAGGGATTGAAATCAAACAAAGGACTTAAGGTAGAGTTACCGAATCTCATTTACACCTTTGTATTGCATGAATGTGGGGTTTTGTGTTGGGAAAATAGGAAAGAGTAGAGGCCTTTGAAATGGTCACTTTCTGCATGCATGATTAGAGCCCTTAAATGCTATGTCCGTAGGAGGGATTCCCACTCACAACAATGGTAGAGGCATGTAATATGACATTGAATGCGCAAAACAAGAGTCTTCACAGGATATTGGGGGACAAGAAACCAAAGGAGGAGTTCTCAGGAGTGAAACCAGAGATAGGACATCTGAGGATCTTTGGTTGTCCAATCTACATCCATGTGCCTGTGGAGAAGAGGATGAAGCTAGAGCCTTAAGGACATAAGGGTATATTTATGGGGTATAACAAGACCTCAACAACTTAAAATATCTTCATTCCATCGCAATGGAAGATGGTTGTGAGTAAATATGTTAAATTCTAGGAGAACTTAACATCTAGGATATCTCAAGAGTCATCAACAATGATAGAGGATGAGGAGAAGTAAGATCCAAAGGATGAGCAACAATATGAAATTCATAATTCAGGTGGGAAGGAGGACTTATCTCCTTCTAGTCATGTTAGGATACCTAGGTGGCTATTGCAGACATTGAAGGATGTTGGTGAGGCATCTAAGAGTGCGATTAGAGAGCGCAGGCCTTCGAAGAAATTTCTGAACTATATAAAGCTTATGAGTAGCATCATTGATGTTGAGCTTTCCATATTTGAGGAAGTAGTAGATCATTAGCTATATAGGGATGCCATGGTAGAGGACTACACCTCTATTATGAGGAATGATGTTTGGGACATAGTGTCAAGACCAGAGGGGAAGTCAGTTGTGAGTTCTAGGTGGCTCTACAAGATCAAGCATGATGCAGATGGTAGCATCGAGAAGTTCAAGGTGAGGTTTGTGCCGAGAGGGTTATCCCAGAAAAAGGGAGTGGACTATGAGGAGACATTTGCTCCATTCACTAGGTATGATTTTATTCAATCTATTATTTCTATTGCTTCAGTTATGTGGTGGAGGATACATAAGATGGATGTGAAAACAACTTTCCTCGACATGATCATTGAGGAGGAAGTATACATAGAGAAACCTCAGGGATTTGAGGTACATGGGAGGGATTCTCATGTGTGTAGGCATAATAAATCCTTGTATGGACTCAAACAGGCACCCAGGGCGTGGTATTCTAGGATTGACATATACTTGCAGAGTATGGGATTTACCAAGAGTGAGGCAGGCCCTAACTTATACTTCATACTTGTTGGAGAGGATCCTCTCATCTTAGTTCTATACATTGATGATTTATTTCTCACAGGTGTAGAGGAGATTATTGTAGGGTGCAAAGCAGATTTAGCTAGTGAGTTTGAGACGAAGGACATTGGCTTGATGATTATTTATTTGGATTAGAGATATGGTAGGTATTAGGAGGGATCTTCCTTGGACAAGGGAATTATGAAGTTGAGATCTTAAAGAGATTCAGGATGGAGGACTATAGACCGATCGCTACACGTATGGTTACCAATTTGAAGAAGGTGGTGATTTCAGATTCATAGTTGGTAGATCCCATGATATACAGGAGGCTGATAGGGTCCTTGATGTATTTGGTCAACACCAGGCCAATTATTTTTTTGTTGTGAACACCTTGAGTCAGTTCATGGTGGAGTTGAGGTAGGTGCATTGAATCGCAACAAAACATGTTCTCATGTACTTGAGAGGTACAATGGAGTATGGATTAAGATATCTTGGAGGAGATGGAGTGGAGTTGCAGGGATATACAAACTCAGATTAGGCAGGGAGTGCAATAGATAGAAAGAGAACCTCAAGGTGTTGTTTCAACTTAGGATTAACAATGATTACTTGGTTCAACAAGAAGCATACTTTTGTAGTACTCAGTTCAATAGAGGTATATTATATGGCAATGAGTATGTCCATTTGTGAAGCCATTTGTCTTTGCAAATTGCTTACATGTTTATTTGATAACAAGTTGGATCCTACGACGATATATTGTGATAATCAGAGTTGTATCAAACTCTCAGAGAATCCAATATTCCATGACAGGTCCAAGCATATAGAGATCAGATACCACTTCATCTAGGATAGGATCCAGAAGGGAGTAGCGAAGCTTCAATATATTTCCATAGATGAGCAGGTTGTAGATATTATGACCAAACCCTTAGAGAAAGAGAAGTTTGTGTTTTTTAGAGATAATCTTGGATTCGTGCATAATACCTTCTTCGCTAAGGGGGAGTGTTGATGCATGTAGCATCGGACATTTATTTCTGCATAGGCTTGATGTCTAACATGCAAAAGTCATCTAAAGCCTTCTATCTTAGTAAATTTACTTTAATTAAAGGAATTATTAAAATAAATTGCTTTGATTAATTAATTATTTGAATTAATTGGGTTGTTTAAGGAAATGCTAAAAGTAATTAGCATGTAATCTTGATCTCAAGTGAGATGAAAAGTAATCTCAACTGTCAATCACTTTGGAGATTAGGGTTAGATTATAACTCAAGATTATAAGAGAAAGGCTAGGGTGAAGGAGGAAGACACTTGATACTTGTGTTGAGAGAGTTGACACAGAGAAGGTTGGATCACAAAGGATTTTGATTTAAGGATATCTTAGATAGGTGGAGAAGGACTTCCACCTAGAGATCAGATCAAGGAGAAGAGAGAATAAAGGTTGTCGCAAGTGGTTTCAGTTAGGAGAACCCACATGAAAGCATTGCATCATACAGAGTTTGATGTACATGATTTTTGTACATGCACGTGGGTGCTAGTGGAGAGAGACGTGTATACGTGGGCATGCTTAAGTACATGCATTTACATATCAAAAAGCGTTCAGTTATGGGTTGTACAATAGACCAGACTTTGCCAGGTTTGTCTGCAGATGTATTTGTCTTAGTGGGCCATTATCCCTATTATGAGAGCCTTGATTTTAGCATAATAAAATAATTCTCAACACTGGTTTTTCCCCTCGGGTTTTTTCAGGGGTATCTACCAAAAAATATTGGTGTTTATGTGTGCATGATTTGGTTTCCAGTTTTTGCTTCCACTAGATTTATTGAGTTGAATAGTTCAACAGTGTATTTTTGTTTTATGAGCTATTGATTTGATTTGCAGTATGAAAATCACTAGATAACAAGATACCTAGGTGCCAGAGTAAGAGGTTTTCAACATAGACACCACATATTTCTCTTGTATCTGGTCAGTCACCCAACTGTTGGGACATATTTTTGGCATATTTTCTTTTAAATGATCAGGATAAGGTATACTTCCACCGTTCAACCATCTGAATGCTTTCCTATCACTATCTTATTTCCTTCTTTTCTCTTCATACAACACGATCCATGGTTGCGTTGCCTCCACTTTGTAAAGAACAAATTCATTGATGGCATCAAATTCTAAATTCGCTGATGTATACACAAATTCAAAACGAATAGCATGAGATCAAATATATATGATCAACTTAAATAATGAATTTATTGATGGAATCAATTTCTAAATTTATTGATGTTTAAAAGAATTTAAAACAAATAACATGGGATGAAATATATATTATCAATTTCAATGTAAACAATTTCTTCATACTAATTTGACAAAATATAACTAACTTACTCTTTATCCAACACATTTTCCCATCTGTTTGGAGTAGCTCCCCTTCCCTTTTGTCCTCATCTTGATGGTCATCCCAAACGACTGCCTCTATTGTGTCATCAATTTGCTTGATGTACTCACTGGCATAATAGAATGACTTGTATACTATGTAACCTTCTTCCATAGAGCCCTCTGGTTTTTCCCTTTGTCGAACAAACCCTTTCAATTTTTTCATGTACCTCTTTAAGAAGAACATCAAACAACATGAGAGCACCCTAGCGAATTCAACCTCATCATATAGGTGAATTAGAAGATGGACTTGCAAGTCCATAAAACTCATGGGAAGTTCCTTCTCAAACATAAAAACTATCTCAACTATCTCTCAACGCCACCATGGAATGCTATCCATATGAATCTCCCTTGATCTAATCCAACATACAAATGCAAATAATTTCGATATGGCATGTCGCAGGTCCTGGGGGAAGTCATGGTTCACACAACTATGCATGAGCAAAGGACAATGACACTACAAAATATACACACACATCATTAATTTCCATAAGAGTGCATGACACATTTTTACCGATGTCAATATAAAAGAAGAATCATGTATTGAACATACATACCCTTAGAAGGTTCATATGGCCATGTGATTTCAACCCCGATAAATTCCCTTCAATAGTGAAGCAACTTCATAGTGTCGACCCATATAAAAAAGGTGCCTTCACACCCAATATAACATCCTTCACCATAAAAAGATCATATTTCTTCAAAATCCACGGGACACCACCTTCTCTAAAAGACCAAGAGGGACCAACCGCTTCTCTAGTTTTATTTCCTGGCCAATGTCTCTTTTTATCATTTGAAGCAATAAGATCTCTCCTGAAAACCAATGTGTCGCTTTTATTCCATGATGTGTGCCTCCATTAAGAATATGAAACATTTTTGAATATATGCATGGGATCTAGTAAGTGGTCAATCTTAAGATGCTCCCAATATGGAAGCTCATTTTCATTTTCATCCCAATGGGGATTTTCTCAACACAGGTGTCAAAAAAGTTAGGATCATCGAACATAGGTTCCCCATTTGAATAAAACAATTATGCCATTTCCTTCTCCTTCTCTGTGTCATATGCCCTATTCCAATACGTTGATGTCATTATTTCAGGTCTCCGGGTTCTCTATGGTTTACCATTGAAAGCATATGCAACTCTTCTATAAGGGTGGTCTTATGTGAGGAATACCCTCAAACAATCATATACTAGCTTTTGTAGGTGGTTGGACCACCTAGCCTTTATATAAGGTCCAGAAATCTTACATCCATGATACCCTTTTGTTACGAGACCTGTGATGTTAACATATACATATCATGTTAGTGTCAAAATAAAAAATATAGTTGCACCAAGTGAAGTATGGAAAATAAAATTACATATATAAACAAATCAATGAACATTCTTACTAGAGAAAACTCCTAGGACTGAATTAATTGGGTTGTTTATGAAAATGCTAAAAGTAATTAGCATGTAATCTTAATCTCAATTGATATGAGAAGTAATCTCAATCGTCAATCACTTTGCAGATTAGGGTTAGATTATATCTCAATATTATAAAAGAAAGGCTAGGGTGAAGGAGGAAGACACTTGATACTTTTGTTGAGAGAGTCGACACACAGAAGGTTGGATCACAAAGGATTTTGATTTAAGGATATCTCAAATAGCTGGAGAAGGACTTCCACCTAGAGATCAGATCAAGGAGAAGAGAGAACAAAGGCCGTTGAAACTGGTTTCAGTCAGGAGAACCCACATGAAATCATTGCATCATACAGAGTTTGATGTACATGATTTCTATCCATGCACGTGGGTGCTAGTGGAGAGAGACGTGTATACGTGGGAATGCTTAAGGACATGCGTTTACATCTCAAAAAGTGTGTAGTTATGGGTTGTACAATAGACCAGACTGTGCCAGTTTTGTCTGCAGATGTATTTGTCTTAGTGGGCCATTATCCCTATTATGGGAGCCTTGATTTTAGCATAATAAAATCATTCTCAACGCTGGTTTTCCCCCTAGGGTTTTTTCAGGGGTATCTACCCAAAAATATTGGTGTTTATGTGTGCATGATTTGGTTTCCGATTTTTTCTTCCACTAGATTTATCGAGTTGAATATTTCAACAGTGTATTTTTGTTTTTTGAGCTGCTAATCTGATTTGCAGTATGGAAATCGCTAGATAACAAGATACCTAGGTGCTAGAATAAGAGGTTTTCAACATAGACACCACATATTTCTCTTGTATCTAGTCAGCCACCCAACTGTTGGGACATATTTTTGGCATATTTTCTTTTAAATGATTAGGATAAGGTATACTTCTACCGTTCAACCATATGAATGATTTCCTATCACTGTCTCATTTCCTTCTTTTCTCTTCATACAACACAATCCATGGTTGCTTTGCCTCCACTTTGTAAAGAACAAATTCATTGATGGCATCAAATTCTAAATTCGCTGATGTATACACAAATTCAAAACGAATAGCACGAGATCAAATATATATGATCAACTTAAATAATGAATTTATTGATGGAATCAATTTCTAAATTTATTGATGTTTAAAAGAATTTAAAACAAATAACATGGGATGAAATATATATTATCAATTTCAATGTAAACAATTTCTCCATACTAAATTGAGAAAATATAACTAACTTACTCTTTATCCAACACATTTTCCCATCTGTTTGGAGTATCTCCCCTTCCCTTTTGTCCTCATCTTGATGGTCATCCCAAACAACTGCCCTTGTTGTGTCGTCAATTTTCTTGATGTACTCACTGGCATAATAGAATGACTTGTATACTATGTAACCTTCTGCCATAGAGCCCTCTGGTTTTTCCCTTTGTCGAACAAACCCTTTCACTTTTTTCA
>WSFP011500645.1:0-13898 GCA_009831015.1 Picea engelmannii | reverse complement strand
CAAACAGAAGATGGTCTTTCATCCTTCTTCCCCCTTCATTATATAGAGTTTTGATCTTCCTTTCTTTCCTAAAATCTCATTTAATTAAAGTTAAAAAATAATTTCCTAAAACTTCTTCTCCGTACAAGTGTCACCCATCCCCTACATTCCTCCATTATTTAATTTCTTTAATTAATTAATTATCTTATTTCCCTCACCTACCTAAAGTTACTCCTATAATCACTCCTAGGTGTCCACAAATTCCCTTACAGGTTTTAAAGGCTTTCCCTATTATGAAGTTGCCAATTCAGTTTAAAATTAGAAAGCTCTTAAATGGTAGATTCTTTACTAAGTTGACTTTCCACTTTTTCCCTTAAGTTCCCCTTTTTCCCTTTTTATGTTACCTCTTTTCCCTAGTTTCCTAATTTTTTGATTTTCCCTCTTTCTCCTTTTTAATTAGAACTCAAAAAGGCGGGTGTGGAATTTAACCCCTTTTCCCTTTTATCATTTAATTAGTATTTTTTTTTAAATTATCAAAAAGTTAAAACAATTAATTCCCCTTTTTACATTTATTACCAGAAATTTTATTTTTATGAATAACTTAATTTCTTACTCCCTTCATGTTACAAGATTTAATGAAGATCAAAATTACTATTTATGTTATTTTATTTTTATTTTTATTATTTTCTTTTATAGAAGACAAGGTTCTACCACTAGCGTAATTTAGACTTAGGCCTTAAATTTCGTACTGGGCAACATTTAATTAGGGAATTTGTTTTAAAAATTACTTAACACATTATTTGTCCTAAGTCCATCTAGGTTCATCCCTCTATCATCGACAACGTAACGTGCCCTTCAGGATGCACTAGGTGCTCCAAGGGTGCCACTCGCCTCATCTGTTCCCTTACGCGATGTGCCCTTCAGAACGCACTACGTGCTCCAAGGGTGCCACTTGCCTCAATATGTTTCCTTTGCGCGGTGTGCCCTTCAGGATGCACTATGTGCCCCAAGGGTGCCACTCACCTCTTGGCTGACTTGGTAGACATCAATAACCCCTGGAGTCAACACTCCGCCAGGTGAACTTGTGGGAGACTAAGGGCCTCTAAGGAATAAGGCCCCCGCCTTATTGCGAACCCCTTAGAATCATCGTGAGTCACTATCGTAGTCTGCCCTCATAACATCGTGGGTCCTCTTGAACTAGGTAATTGTTAACCTACAATTCAAGCCACGAAGGGAGTGCTAGTAGGCTGTGGCAGGGTTGTTGTCCACACCCCTCCTTCAACATCTCTGGTAGTCGTGCATGTCCCCTTTACTTTATATGTGAGTCTGGTCGGCAAGCTATCGTCAGCTTGCATCATCAACAACTCATGTCAGAACATATCCATATCTTATCATCCAATTAGATGCCCTGATATCACATTAAAACAATCAAACCCCAATGGCACACTCCCTGACTCGATCCAGAGTCCAAGGGGTTCCATCAATGCCTCTGCATCCCCGAGGTCCAAAATCCTGCACACTCACTAAAACTGAGTCAATATCACCTGTCTATGTCAACGTAGTAAAACAACATGTCATCAACCCATAACGCCTCATAATCAAAATCAAAAGTTTTAATAGCATAATAATCTGGATCACTTGCAAGCAAGTGTCCTCAAAGAATAAGTTTGCTTAGTGCGCCAGAGCGGGATGTTACACAAAGTTACGATCTCGGGAAATTGATGTACCAATTTACCCCGACAGGGCCCATATTTTGGCGTTTCATCTCCTAGGGTTAGGTTTTTTGGATGTTTAGGGTTGCCATTGTTTCTCAATAATAGATATACCTTCGAGCCTCATTGGAACACAGAGTTCAGAGGCCTGTAGCCGCCACATCTCTTCTCAGAGATAAGCTACCAGCGCCCTAACTAGTTTATTTCTATTATGTTTGTAAACAAATTTTAGTTCTTTGATATTAATGAAATGAAGTTTTATTTCCATTTCATCTGTTTATTCATGGTTATTTGTGTATTCTATTGCATTCCTTCATAAATCCGGATCAATGGTATCAGAGTGGTCTTCTCTTTCTCGATCCTTCTTTGCATGTCCCCAACGAGGTTGGGGTATAAGGAGTTAGGGCTCGATCTAGTTGAACCTTTGCAAGATCAGCCTCACAAACACCGACGGGCACCCATGGGGGACGAAAATAAATATGAGGGAGTAGGATATCCTATCAAAATATTTCTCAAGGAGGCCCTTGAAAAGCAAAGGAATGCGATGATGGATAAATTTGCCCAGATCCTTCAACGATTCCCCACTGGTGGCGCATCTGCATCCAAAATCCACTCTCGAGATGAAACTGCTTTTAAGGTACATGTAAAATTTGGCATTCCCATATTTTATGGTAAAATAGATGCATACGTCATAGATAGATGGTTGAATCTATTAGAAGGATATTGCTCGATTCATGACTTTTCTAGTCGGGAGAAGATTATTTTTTCACTGCTCAAAGTCGCCCCCCATGTCAAGGACTGGTGGAAAACCTATTGTGAAAAAAATGACGAGGAGGAACCCTCCCTTTTATCGGTTGTACCCACTTGGAATTATTTCTAAGATGCCATCAAGGAACAATATTATCCCATGGAGAGCTATGAGGACAAGTACATACAATGGACTACGCTGCGGAAACAAAGGGATCAAGATGTGCATGAGTTGACGAATCTATTCCATACCCTGTGCACAAAGTTGGGTATCAAATATTCAGAGAAACATTTGGTGTTGAAGTACCACATTTGTCTACACATATACATTCAGGAGAAAATGGAGTTCCTCAACATCTCCTCAATTGGTACTACATACCGGTTTGCTACCAAGATTGAGCAGAAATTCAAACAGAAGAAGTGAGACTTTGGATCTGCGAATCAAAATAAAGCGAAACCTGCCTCCAAACTATAGAACAAAGGACAAAGTCAAGGCATGGAGGCTCAAGAAAACCTGCCAAAGACGCAAGCAAAGAACAACATCACGAAGTCAAAGAAGGACACAAGAAAGTGGTGTGAGTTCCATAAGAGCTCCACTCACAACACAAGTGACTGTTGGGCCAAACAGTCATTGGTGGTCGAGATGAGGGATTCTGAATCAGATGCATGCTATGACACTGAATCAGAACCCAAGAAGGGGAATGATAGAGGGAAGCAGATTATCAATGCGGAGCCCAACACTACCATTTCCACCATGAAGATCCAAAAGGAAGAACCGAAATATCCAGAGGAGGATGAGTGTCTCTTCCACTCCCATATATGGGTAAAGGGTTCCCCTCTATAGTTCATCATCGACAGTGGGAGCCAAAAGAACCTCATTTCAGCAGAGGGCATGAAGCGGTTGGGCTTTCCAACCACAACACACCCACATCCATACACCATCATGTGGCTTCACTAAGAATGGGATCTCTGCGTCATCCAACAATGCCGCCTTCCCTACAACATCAAGCCCTTCACCAATGAGGTATTATGTGACATTGCTCCTCTTGATGTTTGTGATGTATTAATAGGCCAACCATACTTGTGGAAGTGACATGTTGTGTATGAGTCCTAGCCTCGCACTATTATTGTTACCTTGGGAAATAAGTTGTACAGGATACCAGAGGTTATTGCAAAAAAATGGAGTAAGCTCATTTCCAAAATCGAGAAATTTGTTTTCCTGATGATCCGCCCTCAGGGAAAGAAGAATATTGTGGCCACAACCACCAAAAAGGGCTCTTATGCATGAAAACGATGAATGGACAAGTTCATGGAGGAGTATCGAGACATCTTCACCTCACCCGCACAGGTGCCCCTGCACTGTCAGGTCAAGCACCCCATCGATCTGACCCCAGGTACGTCACTGCACAATAGACCAATCTATCGGTGCTTTGTTCTGCAGAATGATGAAATCAAGCGATAGATTCAGGAGCTGTTGCAGAAAGGTCACATCTAGCCAAGTTCATCGCCCTGTGGGAGCTCCATCATGTTGGTGCAGAAGAAGGATGGGACTTGGAGACTTTGTATTGACTACCAGGTGCTAAACAAGATCACTGTCTAGAATAGGTACCCGATCCCATAGATTGATGACCTTCTCGACCAAATCAAAGGGGTAAAATATTTCAGCAAGATCGACTTGAAGTCCGGGTATCACTAGGTATCAATCGAACCATTAGATGTGTGGAAGGCTGCCTTCAAAGCCAAGGAGGGCCTTTTCGAATGGTTGGTCATGCCTTTTGGGTTGACGAATTCTCCCTCAACCTTCATGAGGCTGATGGACAACATCTTGCAGCCATTCAACAACTCATTTGTACTAGTGTCCTGATCTTTATCCATATTTGGGAAGAGCACCTCCACCACATCCGACGGGTCCTCCAAACACTACGGAAACACAAGTTGTGTGCCAATTTGGAGAAGTGCACTTTTGGCATGACCCAGGTTCAGTATCTGGGATATATTATTGATGAGTGTGGGGTGGATGTGCATCCAACCAAGATCCAAGTCATCCGGGATTTGCCATCCCTGACCACTCTAATAGAGATTCATAGCTTTCTGGGTCTTGTTAATTTCTACCATATGTTCATGTTGGTATTCTCTCATATCACTTGGCCCTTGAGTCAAGTCACCAAGGGAGGAGCGAAAGAAAAATTATTTTGGTCGGAATCTCAACATAAGGCGTTTGTAGAATTGAAACATCACCTCTATTGCGCCCCAGTGCTCACATTACCTGACTTTCAACAACCATTTGAGATCGAGACATATGCCTCTGACTATGCTATTGGGGTAGTTCTTACTCAACAAGGGCATCTAGTGGCATATCACAGTGAGACACTATCTGACACAGTCTGAAAGAATACCACTTATGACAAAGAAATGTATTCCATTGTGCAAGATTACTGACAGTGGAAGAATTACATTTTGGGGAAGGAAACAATCATCCACACATACCATTGACCCCTGTAGTTCATACAGACACAAGGGAAGTTGCAGAACAATCACCATTAGAAGTGGTCCACATATCTGTAATAGTTTCATTTGAACATCAAGTATAAGAAGGGAAAAACCAATAATGTTCCAGACTGCCTCAACCGACCATCGATTAGGGAAATAACCACCGTGCTCAACTCTTGTGGGCACGAGACTTCTGATTGGCCACTTCTCTACAAGAGTGATCCAGGTTTCGGCCACACATACAAGACACTCTTGGAGGGTAACCAAGTTCCAAATTTTCACCTCTAGGATGCACTACTATGTCACCTGGGACACCTTTTTGTTCCTTCAAGTGAGTGTGCCAAGATGATTTGGGTAGCGCACTATAGTCAGGTCGCTAGGAATTTCAGGGTCAAGAAAACAGTGGAAGTACTGCAAAATTATTTCTATTGGCCAAACCTTTGACAGGATGTCAAGAAGTACATCAGATCCTGCGTTGCCTGTGCCATTGCTAAACCAACCATCAAGAAGCAAGGCCTCTATACTATGTTTCCTACCCCTAGTCGACCTTGGGAATCCATCTCCATGGATTACATGTCGGGACTTCCTTCTACTAAGAATGGAAATGACTGTGTTTTCGTGGTCGTCGACAGATTCTTGAAGATGGCCATTATGGCGGCCTGCAAGAAGAATATCACAGCAGAAGCCACTACTAAACTCTTCTTTGAACAAGTGTGGGTACACTTTGGGATCCCATAGTCTATCATATTAGATCGGGACAGTAGGTTCCTCAGTAAATTTTTGTCTAGCCTCTGGTCAATGTTGGACATCAAGCTCACCAAGTCCACAACTTTCCATCCCCAAATTGATAGCCAGACAGAGATCGTCAATAGGATTATTGTACACATTTTGTGCATGTACAACTAAAAGCATCCACACACATGGGATGAGATCCTCCCCTATGTACAACATATCTATAACCAAGCCCTCCACAGCTCAATCGACCACAAGCCCTTTTAGGTGGGTTTGGGATTCCAACCACTATGTTCCATTGAAGTAACCATACCATTCACAGCTACTCAGGTCCAGTCTGAAGTTGCCAAGGTGAAAAAATGCATTGAGTGCATTCAAAACATTCACCAATAGTTTCATGACATATTAGACAGAGCCAATGCTAAGTACAAGCAGTGACATGATCAACATCGGGTGCAACACAACTTCGAGGTGGGAGAGAAAGTGTGGCTACATTTGCAGAAGGAGCGCCTCGCTGGACCCCACCACAAGATTTTCCTGCTCTGATATGGGCCATACACCATCACCAAGGATGTAGGGGACAATGCCTTTGAGCTCAGTATCCCACCATTCCTTGGTCTGCACCCAGTGTTCAATGTGGACCGCCTTTGGCCTTACTTTCCACCTCTACTAGACACATCCAACATGGAAGAACAAATCACACCAACAGAGTTAAACCTACACTGCATGGAACAAGCAACAATTGATTAGATTATGGACACACAGATCAAGAACACCCGCTAGCATAGGATCCAACTATATTGAGTTGTCAAAGCAGGCCAACTCCTTCACTAGGGAAAGTGGCTCACCAGGGACCAAGTTCAGCAGAATTTTCCTCATCTCATGGAGGAACTCAATGCAATGGGGACTATTGCTTCCTAAGGGGGGAGGAATGATCCAAGTGGAATGATCCAAGTGGGCCTCTTAGAGTGATGAAATCCCTGGCGAGGGAAAGTGATGTTAATACTATCCCTCATTTTAAGAGGGATAGGAGGCACCCTCAAAGTTTCCTCAGTCCATCGACTATTGGAACACACCTGTCCTGATATCATATTCCTTCAAGAAACATTGGTAAATGAGCAGAAAGCCAGGGATTTTATTCATATTTTTCGTCCTTCCTAGCTATCGAGTTCTGTTAATTCAATGGGTACTTTCGGGGGTTTGTTAGTTTCTTGGGACCCAAATTTATTTGCATTGGCTCTGTTTCTCACTGTTGGTGGTATCTTGTTAACAGGGAAGTGTTTAAATAATAATCGGGAGTTAATGTTGCTAAATATATATGGACCTTGCAAAGATCGAAAACTATTTTGGAATTCACTAGAAGAAAGTGGTATTTTATCTATCAAAAACCTGATCATTGAGGGGGATTTAAATATCATTCTCTCTTCAGATGAGGCCCGGGGTGGGTCTCACAGGACTGGAATTTCAGAGGATTATTACAGAGAACTCTTTTCTGTCAACAAGTTGTTCGACAACAAGCCGGCCAAAGTGGTACCGACCTGGAGAAACGACCACATTGGACAGGGAGTAGTAGCAAGGAGATTAGATAGGTTTTTGGTTGCTGAAGACGTTCTAAATGATATTGGACTATACAGGTCATGGGTAGAGTTCCCATTTATCTCAGATCACGCACCAATCCTACTACAGTTGGAATTACCTCCTACATATAAAATCTATCCTTTTAAATTTAATGCATAATGGCTTAATGAGAAGGACTTTGTGGATATAGTCATAAAGGTTTGGAATGAACCAGTTTTCCCTCTCTTAAGGAGGAAGACAAATTAGGATCATCTGTAAATTACAAGAACTGAAAAAATAAACAAAAATTTGGCATAAAAAGAATCAGATCAGGAAAAAAGCTAAGTTATGTTCACTTGAATCAGACATTAAGGAAAAAATTAAAACTCTGGGAGGTGATCCAACTGATCATGCAACTTCTATATCTCTTTGGCATTTGGAATTGGAAAGGAATGGGATATTAAAATGTGAGGAATAACAATGGCTATTATGTAGCAGGGTTCTCTGGATGACCAACAGGGACAACAATACCAAATACTTTCATAAATTTTCTAGCTATAATAGAGTCAGGAAACATATTTGGGAAATCAAAAGTGGGAACAGTGACATTGTAACTAAGCAGGATACTATAAAGGAAGCAACTGTCAAATATTTCAAGGACTTCTACAAAGCCCCGACTATTCCGAATACAACCAAACAATGCAAGCTAATTGAATTATTCCCACAGATGTTAAATGATGAGGAGTCTAGTTCCTTGTTCACAACTATTACTTTGGATGAGTTGAAAGTAATTTTGTTTCATTTTAAGAAGGAAAAACGTCTGGGCCCAGACGGGTGGACAACTGATTTTTTTATTTTGTTCTTTGATCTAGTCGGGGAATATCTCCTTGCTATGGTGGAGGAAACAAGAAGGTTAGGTGCTATCGCGGGAGGCCTAAATTCTAATTTACTGACTTTAATCCCAAAGGCTAATAATACAACATCTTTTGATGAGTTCTGACCTATTTCACTTTGCAATCTGTGTTACAAGGTAATATAAAAAATTATCGCCAATCGTTTAAAACCTTTTCTCTTGAGGTCAATCTCATTTGAACAAATGTGATTTTTAAAATGAAATCATATTCAATATGCCATAGACACCATTCATGAGAGTCTACACAGCATAAAAAAAATAAAATTGAAAGCCCTTGTTTTAAAGCTCGATTTAAGGAAAGCATACGATTGTATTGACTGTGACCATTTAAGATTGATCCTTCTAAAAATTGGAGTGGGGATTCAAATGACAAATTGGATCATGTCATGTGTCACAACATCTTCTTATGCAGTGTTAATTAATGGGGAGGATACATAAATTTTTTGAAGTGGTAGGGGAGTTAGGCAAGGCTTCCCTCTTTCACCCTTGATTTTCATTTTAGTGATGGAAGGTCTCATCTTATTAATGACAAATAGCTTGGAGGGAGGAACCATATCAGGTATAAAAGTTTCGAGACTGATTAAAATTTACATATTTTATTTGTGGATGATGTTATCATTATGTCAAGGGAAAGTGTAATCGAATGGAAGGAAATAATCAAACTTATAAGTATCTTCTGTAAATAATTGGGTCTCTCAGTTAATCATACAAAGAACAACATCCATTATGAAGTCCTCACAGAGGATGAATTGACCCCTTTCAAATCTATTCTTCCTTATATATTTTGTGCTCTTTCTCTCGGATTGAAATATTTGGTTGACTTCCTAAAGACGAGGTCTCATCGCGCAATTGAATGGGACTGGCTAGTGTCCAAATTAACAAAGAAAATTGGTTTATGGTGTAACTAGTGGTTGTCACTGGGAGGAAGATACATCTTGGTCAAAACAGTGTTGGAAGGCCATCTTGTCTATTGGATGTCAATGGAAGCCTTGCCACGAGCAGTTATAAAAAAGATTAGAAAAGTGATGTTCCATTTTCTATGGAATGGTCATTCTGAGTTTCAACACTACCATTTATGCAGATGGGAGACCTTATCCAGACCAAAAAAGAATGGGGGGTGGGAATTTAGAAATCTCTATCATTTCAATACAACTTTGAATACAAATACGCTTTGGAGGGTCCTAAATCATGAAAGTATTTGGCATCAGGTTTTAATGGATAAATATATGCAGAATAAAACACTAATCAATTGGCTTAGAAATCCATCTCATTTCTTCAACTCAGATTCAAGGATCTAGTCCAGTCTTACCCACACTATTCCCATTATCAATCATTGACTTAGTTGGCATCCTAGCACAAGTCATCTTATAATTGTTGGGAGAGATCAGATACTAGGTATTGGCAATAAATCTTTTCTCCATAAAGAGACCATCACTCATATAAATCGAAAACAGGTTACTTTCCTAGCACAGGCATTGGTGGCTAGGGATCTGATTACATCGGCTGAGGTGTGGAAGAGAAACGTGGACTTGGAGTTGACAGGGTTTCTTTCTTCAAACTGTGAAAGCTATATTGCAGAATTAAATAAAGTCGGGGTCACTCTCCACTCAAATGTTGAAGATTCCTTGCTTTGGATGAGTGGCGACTCAACTGAAGACTTAACTATAAAAATGTTTACCATGCCATTATATCTATAGAGATGGTCCCGGTATGTCACGGTTGGCAGGTTCACTTATGGAAATGGAAGCTACAATCGAAGGTAATTTTATTTTTTTGGTTGGTTGTACACAACAAGATGTTAACTTGGGACATTTTACAAATGAAATGTTGGGTAGGCCCGAGTTTGTGCTATCTCTGTAAACAAAATGCAGAAGAAAAATCCCACTTATTCATTGAGTTTACCTTTTCTAAATAATTCTGGGCGAAATGTGCTCACATACTTAATTTAAACTTCAACTGGGTTGGACCGTCCCTTACGGATTGTATGAAATCCTGGACATTGAACAAGCAATTATCAAAAAGACTACCGGTCCTGACTTGTTGGTACATTTGGAAAGAATGCAACAAAACTCTTTTTGATGGTAAATCACCCTCGGCCTGGGCAGTTGTGTTCAAGGTGGTAGGAGAGCTCAACAAAAACACACCAGCTCTTAATATTTAGAGGTTAAGAAAAAATCCGATCTTGTGTATTAGTGGTTATTCGATGGACTTTTTTGATGGAGCATCCATAGATGGGGGGTCGAATTGTGGCGCATGGGGATCCATAAAATGCACAAATTCCCAGGTTTATAGATGGTAGTTCAATTGTGGCTTTGGAACAAATACAAAAGTGGAGTTATTAGGAGCTTGGGCCACTCTTACCATTGCAAAACTCTTGGACATCCAATATATTCAGATTCTGGGGGACTCAAAGGTGATAATTGACTGGCTAAATCATAAAGGAAAACTTCAAGACATCAATATTGAAGGGTGAAAACTCAAAATTATGGACTTGGTTATCTCTTTCAAAGGTATTAGCTTTCAATACATTTTTAGGAAATCAAATGGGGAGGCAAATATTTTTTCAAAGAAAGCTCTCTCGACGACTAAAGGAAGAATATCATACTTCACTTGGGATGGAGAGATTGCAGGGCCAACTCTCCATGTCAATTTCTTTTAATTCCAAGTTTTCTCTTGTTTTTTGTTAGTCCTGAAATAGTACCTTTTGGCTTGGTATTTGAAAGTTTTTTTTTTTATCTTTCAATGTTAATATCCTATATATTAATAGATACCAATGTGAGGTTACCATGTTTTTATGGTACTTCAGATTTAGGTATGATTTTGTTTCGATCGTTGTGAACAATTTATTTTGATAAGCTTTATGTGGGTTCAAGTGGATCGGATGAATCAATCATTATTGATCAAGGATCCCTGATGATGTAATTAAAATTATTATCTAATATAATATTTTTCCAATTTTCTACTGGAAAAAAAAGTTCTCCTATCGATGAGTAGACTACGGCTAATCAAAATTAAAAGCCTTAAACCAAGGCTATTTATATATGGACTGGAAATAATGAAATCAATCGCTGACAGAAATGAATTGGGCTATAAGAGATTGTTAAATTTGCTTAAATGATTCACTGGTATAAGAAAACTAATCCAAAACACATACTTACCAGAGCAAAACCATGGGAAAGTTGATTCAATAATTAGTACAATTCACGTGTCTCATATTTTCAGCATGCCAATAAAAACCCTACTTTGTTTATAAGTATACATAAGGTTTCCTTTTGACCTAAGTAGTTAATAAACTTTCCTCCAAAACTATGGCTTCAATAAATTTTGTTGATACTTAAAATCTATACACAAGTCTGTTTCCATTATTATTAGTCCCTGCCTTCGGCGAGGGACTTTAGCATTCACGTGGCGGTCAACGATTCCATTATTATTAGTCCCTGCCTTCAACAAGGCACTTTAGCATTCACTTGGCGATCAACGATCGTTGAGTGCATATTACTTGGTCGATTTTTTATATTACTTGGTCGATTTTGTATATTAATTTTTTGATTTTGTATATTAGTTGGTGCTTTTTGCATCCAAAAAACCATGAATCTTCATACTGGTTCACAACTTCATTAATTTTCAATTTTTAACCTAACTTTTCCCTCATATATTAATTATTCCATTTTTTAAATTTAAATATTACATTTTTCAAATTTTCTAATATCTTTTACTGAATTTTCTATTGGTTGCAAGCGTTTTGATATGACACAATTTCCATGGTATGTTTCAATTTTTTTTTTCGTAAATTGTCAGAATTATAAATTAATTTCCAAAATAAATTGATATTAATTATATGACTGACGTTTTTGGAGGTTCTGGCATTGTTTCCCTGCAGTCGAGGGACACTCTCTCTGCATGCATCACGGTAGAAATGATCAAAATTCAACACGTGACAACCCGTTAGAGGGGGTATAGCACGTCCTAGAAGTGTTATTAAATAATTCCACGTCAAAAAAAAATAAAAAATTGTCGGCACTATAACTTACCAATTAACACTCCACTGGAGTACACTATACAAGTAGATATTGAAATTAATTAATTTCTTATTTTTTAATAATTTCATTTAAACAAACCTCATTCCCAAATATGAAATATACGTGCCAAAGAGTGCCACGCTTGGGATCTTCTCATTATATTAAAACTCTGCAATGAATATGACACAGAATAGTATAAGATGTGCCATAGATTTATTTTATTTTTTATCCCATTGAAAAGAATAAGATGCACAGCATTAAACGATCCTGACAGTTGAGGCAACTCGATGGTCGTTTGAAGTAACTTGGAGGTTGGCCGGCCAGTTGGAACTTGGAGCAATGGAGCAGGGGGGAATGTCCATTACATTTTCTCTGGAGTCTGTCTTGTTTCAAAATTTCCAATTGCAACCATTTCCCCCAAATTCACTATAAGTACTAGCCAAAACGCCATTGTTTGGAATTTATAAGTTTTTTTTAGGTTTTCTGTGGAATCTTTGGTCCATTTTCTAGATTTCTACTTTCACCCATTTCTCCGAGATTCACTATACACACAGGCCAAAACACGAATGAAGGGACAACTTCACCAAACCAGAAAGCCAAGGTTCGATTTGCAGTATCTCCAGGTTTGCAATTGGGGTTTCAAGTTTGTTTGTGAAATTTCTATTGAAATTAACATAGGGTTTCAACTTTATTTTCCGTTAATTTTATTGCACTATAATATTGAAATTAAAATAGGGTTTCAACTTTCTTTCCAGTTAATTTTATTGCACTATATATATTGAAATTAACATAGGGTTTCAACTTTCTTTCTCGTTAATTTTATTGCACTGTAATATTGAAATTAACATAGGGTTTCAAATTTCTTTCCCGTTAATTTTATTGCACTGTAATATTTAAATTAACATAGGGTTTATTTCCCGTTAATTATATTTCACTGTCATGAGTCTGAGCTTATCAAATTCGAGGTATTTTAGGTATTACAAATTTCCAGGGCACTGTCCTGAAACCTACCTTAAACTAGCCTGAAATTTCTCTTTTCAACATCCGGTCCATATAAGTGGATAGATAGAAAACCTCTAAAACTTATGTTTAAGTTTGTTTTTTTTTCCTTACAACTCTAGCAACAAGAAGAAAAATAACAAAATTTGGTGTGAATTCTTAATTATGTTATTTTATCTCAGTAAAGCATAATCAAAGCTTATTAGAATACTTTTTTCTTTTCTTTTTGTGTCCGTAGGAATAATTGTTTTACATCCAATGTGTTTTGGTTCCAACAAAACGATGTAATAAAAAGTTCCAAGTACGGATTGTTAAAAGAGTTCAAACACATATGTTAGTGTCTATAGTTATTTAGTTATAGTCCCATTAATTTTGATTCACAAATGACTTTTATTGAAGGTTAGAAAATTTAAATTTCATGATCTCTTCCCGTTTAGCTACACTAGCCATAGAATCACTGATACGAAAGAGTTGCAAAAAGGTACAACCATTACAGAGTTTCTTTAAAAATGGGGGTTCTCCTTTTATCTACATGGGTATTTAGCAGCCCCCAAAATACAATATGCATTGCTTCTAAAAAACAACTGAATATAAGATAAAAATGACAAATATGAACAATAAGAGTCATGACATGTATAATACTCACATATAAATCTATCCCAAAAACTCGAAGCATTTTAAACAACTATCAAGGAATGACACATTTATTGCAATCCTCAATATGCATTCTCTTAGCTAAGATGTCATTTT